>OY730198.1:11961342-12267807 GCA_963422505.1 Pseudognaphalium luteoalbum | reverse complement strand
AGAAGACCCAGTTGGTCGCTTGCCAGTATTCCTCGGCACGTGAACCCTGCCCTAAGAAATCCTTCGCAAAATACGCTTAAAGCGTCTAGGATCGGCAATTTGAATACCGTCCAAAGCATTCGGTGGGGGCACATCACCCTCAGAGTCGGGTGGTGTGGGCCCACCATCATCAGCATCTTCTTCGTCAACCCGCTCAACCTGATCAATATCATCCAAATCCTAAACGACTTCATTATCAACCAAATCATCATCATTCATCGGCGGGATCTCATCATCCTCAAACCCATCATTCGTCGGCGCAACATAGTTTTCATTGACTATGTGCCCAAACAAATCACGATCCGGAAGCACCGCTGAATCCTTTGGTGGCAATTTGCAGTCATTGAAAACACGTAACAACATCGGTGTCGGAGTCAGCTTTGACCGCATATCAGGTGCAATACCCAGATTCATATCGTCTAGAAGCAGTTGCACAAAACGAGGGTATTGTAACCATTTATCCTTGCCCGCCCTGATGTTTTCAACCATATTCTCAAAAATGTATCCACTGAAGTTGTATAGCTTGTTGTAAATCAAAGCCAACATCAAAGACAGAGTGAAATGACTTGCAGCATCGTAACCTCCCTTCCTCGGGGATAAACAAACGATAATAATGTGGCACAAAAATCTCCAAACTCTGCAAAGATACTGTTTCCTGAAATCAACAAGTTGATCCTCTGGATAACCTATCCGCTGAAGACCCCCATAAATAAAATTCGTCTCGAATTGGGTCGGCATCTCAGGTGTATCATTGAACTGAAGAACCCGATGAATCGTATCCTGAGTAATCTCAATCTGGTGTCCGAACATGGTAGAAATGATACGCGGAACATCATTATCTGTTCTGATAAGCGCGTGATCATAAAATTCCTCGATCTGATTCAGATAAACTGGAGTAGATGCCGTGATAGCATAGTAAATCCTCGATCGGCGAAGAAACTCAATCATTGGACGGAATGGAATTGAGTTCTTGTGAGTAGAATCCAGAAAAACTACAATATTATGACGAGTGTTTGTTCGTCGATAATAATCCTGAAGATCTGCATGCTCAACTTCTGCCATCTGTAACTAAATTACATAAAAAATAACCAGAAACATCGTTACAGAATAAGCTCAAATAATCAAAATTGAAAATCTGATTTTAGGCGTCACTTCGAGGAGTGACGCATGAACTAGTAGCGACACTCAAGGAGTGCCCATGAGCTAGTACCGACACTCAGAAAGTGCCGCATGCAACAGTGTTTAAAATCAGAAATCAACCAGAGCGTCACTTGGGGTAAGTGACGCTATCAATGCGTCACTGGTGTAAGTGACGTTACGAAAGCATGAGTCATTGAGTACGACACTTAAGAAGTGTCGCTATAAAAGCATGCGTCAGTAAGTGCGTCATTTAACAAGTAACGGTAAAACAAAGACGTCACTAATACAGTCACTTAAGGGAGTGACGCTTAGTGAGGCGTCACTCGGAGGAGTGACGGTATAGACCTAGGCGTCATTAAAGGGAGTCACTTAAAGAAGTGACGCATAAAGGGCGTCACTTAGATGAGTGACGGTATAAGTGACGGAAAGGTTGCTAAATTACCAAATAGCGTCACTTACAGGAAGTGACGCAACGATGAAGATCATCGTGTCACTGTTCATGCCCAGAAATCTCTAAGAACCAAAATTGGGGTTTTTGAAAACCGAGTTAACCAAAGGTGCGCATGATAAAGACGAGTAAAACACACCCCATATTAACACAAAACATTAACAAATCGAACCCCAATTCGTGTGATTTTGTATAACCCTAAAACCCGTAACCCTAAGATGCGATTAAGCAACGAATACGTAATAAAAGGGGTGAAAAGTTATACCAATAGATGCGTACACGTGAGATGAACAAGAATATAGCAACGGATTGCACGAACAAAGCTACAACAGCAACACAAGATCGAAAATCACGAACAGTCGAAGTGACGCTATCACGATCACAAGTGACGCTATGTCAGAGCAAGTGACGAGTATTGAATAGTGTTGGTGGTGATTATGAGTGTCGGTTTGAGAGATATTTATACCGAAACCCTAATACACGTCACTTACCCCGTCACTAGTAGCGTCACTAGTAGCGTCACTAACAGCGTCACTAGTAGCGTCACTCAGGAAGTGACGCGTCACTTTAGTGAGTGATGCATAAAGACAATTTGTGAAAAAAATTCAATCTTTTTGCGTTTCGATTGCGATACTCAGATTTGATAGTGATTGTAACTTGGTTAAAACTAAAAAATTAAAAATTAAAAATAAAAGAAAAAGAAAAAGAAAAGAAAACTTAACATTTAACCATAGCTATTAATACAGAATAAACACATTCTTTTTGGTGACGGATTTGATTGAGTCTGGTTAGGGATCATATCGGAATGACATGCAATTATTAGGAATAGTAAGTGTTATTTCGATTATCAGTATATTTGTCCACTTTAAATTTACTTGGCATATTTAAAATACCTTTTATAAAAATTAGTTCAAGACGATTATTGGTATTGTTTGTCCACCTAAACATGATACATCCATATCTGTGAGCTAACCTTTTATTGTTGGTATGAAAATTTCACTGTGGTCCCCACCATAGACATACCCCTATAACCTAGACATGAACATTGTTTCCAAATTTAGAAGGAATATAAGAGAAGCAATTTTAAGAATCAAGTCAGCGGTGACAGGTCTGTACTGACGTACAACAGAGCAACATACACTTGATTTAGGTTTAAGCAAAACTGATCGCAGTCAAACCAAACTTGATTTATTCAATTGGCGACCTTGATCAGTATCTTAGAATTTAAGACTTTTAAGTACATTGACTTGCGTTTGCTTAATTGTTGAGAATATAATGAATTGAAACCAGGTCTGTACTTACGTACAACAGTGGTAACAATCATTATACTCCCCAAAAGATCTCAAATATACAATCCAAAATTTAGAAATATGTCAAGCTACGCTAAGGAATTAAGACATTCAGTCGTACGTCACAAGGAGTGTATCACAAGATCATAGACATGTATTTACATTACTTCTTAATAACCCAGAGACTGGTGTGTATCATGCCTACCAATACATCGTATGATGAAGCTAATTTTCATAAAAACTGTTTTAAATATGTCAGATAAACCTACTAACACATCGAAGATAAACCTTAAAATTCCGTTTTGTGCATGTCACCCGATGTACTATCATATCCCAAGTTGTTTACAGACACAACTCAACGTCTATTTAAAAATGTAGCAATCGTGCATTTCTTTGATACTAATGAGTATAAAGAGTGGTTGTTTTTTTTTAATAAACACTTAAAACAGATAACTTTACATTCCAAGTTACAAATTACTTTTTAGTTACAAAGAACCTTAAACCAATCATGTTGATCAGTTCATCAAATCGAGCACGCGAAAAAGCTTTTGTGAATAGGTCGGCGTTTTGCTTTAGAGTGTCTATTTGGACAAGGTCTATCAAGTGTTTTTCATAGCAATCCCGTATAAAGTGGAACCTAAGTTCTATGTGTTTAGTCTTAGAGTGCTATATTCATATAGATAATACTGCTCACATATACGTTTAGATATGGGTTATAGGAAGATGCGAATTGACTCCAATCGAGCAACCGGAGCAAATACTTCATCATAATCCAAACCCTCAATTTGACTGAAGCCTTGAACTACCAAACGTGCTTTGTTACGAACCACAATACCCCTGTCATCCATCTTATTTCGATATACCCAACGAGTGCCAATCAAGTGGGCATCTTTGGGTAATGGAACTACTTCCCAAACCTGTAGTTTCTGAAATTGCTATAGCTCCTCTTGCATGGCCTCAACCCAGGATGGATCTTTTAAGGCCTCATAACCTTCTTTGGTTCAACTTGAGATAGATGACACGAGTTTATCTGAGCAACAAGAGTCAGCAGTTGCTGAGTTTGAGACTGTTTCACTTGTTGTCGTGTTTGAACCGAAGCATGAGGATCACCAAGAATATTTTCGATGGGATGATCCTTATGTACACGAATCACTGGAATTGCATCCGGAGCAAGGATCATTTCCAAGTTATTCATATCACCCTCAGTGGCAGGAACAACTGTAGACATAGAAACCGTAGAACTTTCAATAAGCAAGGGATCTTATGGAGTCTCTTCTTATGCTTCATGAGTAAAGAAATGAGAATGAACCATTTCTTCTTCTTCTCCATCTTCCTCTAAAGGCCTAGCTTGATAGCGTGAGCAAATGGATACGGCAAACACAATATCCGATCGAGAGGCAGTCAAATACATAAGAGAACCTATCATTGAATGATAGTCCTTTTCTTTGCAATCTTCTTCATCCTCATCAAGTCTAAGATTGTGATTTGTCTCGATAGGAGTCCCATAGGTTTTACAATTGAGCAAGTCATACCTAGTCAACATGTCTTTGACATATTTTGACTGATGAATATAGATACCTTTAGCAGACTGCTCAACTTGTACACCTAAAAAGAATTTGAGCTCCCCCATCGCACTCATCTCAAACTCAGACTTCATTATTTGCTCGAAGTTCTTGCACATTGCCTCATTTGTAGAGCCGAAAATGATGTCATCCACGTAAACCTACACAAGTAACATATATTCTCTATCCCCAGTCTGTTCTCTACGGATGAAAAGAGTACTATCAATGTTGCCCCTCACAAAACCATGTTTTATCAGATGAGTAGTAAGCCGCTCGTACCAAAGCCTTGGAGCTTGATGAAGACCATATAACGCCTTGTTCAATTTACAGAAATATTCTGGATGCACAGGGTCTTCAAATCCCGGAGGCTGCTTAACATACACATCCGTATCCACTTGTCCATACAGAAAAGCACTTTTTACATCCAGTTGATTAACACGAAAACCTTTGAAGGTATGCATATGCTAGGAAGATGCGAATTGACTCCAATCGAGCAACTGGAGCAAATACTTCATCATAATGCAAACCATCAATTTGACTGAAGCCTTGAACTACCAAACGTGCTTTGTTACGAACCACAATACCCCTGTCATTCATCTTATTTTGATATACCCAATGAGTGCCAGTCAAGTGGGCACCTTTGGGTAATGGAACTACTTCCCAAACCTGTAGTTTCTGAAATTGTTGTAGCTCCTCTTGCATGGCCTCAACCTAGGATGGATCTTTTAAGGCCTCATCAACCTTCTTTGGTTCAACTTGAGATAGATGACACGAGTTTATCTGAGCAACAAGAGTCAACAGTTGCTGAGTTTGAGACTGTTTCACTTGTTGTCGTGTTTGAACCGAAGCATGATGATCACCAAGAATATTTTCGATGGGATGATCCTTATGTACACGAGTCACTGGAATTGCATCCGGAGCAAGGATCATTTCCAAGTTGTTCATATCACCCTCAGTGGCAGGAACAGCTGTAGACGCAAAAACCGTAGAACTTTCAAGAAGCAAGGGATCTTGTGGAGTCTCTTCTTCTGCTTCATGAGTAAAGAAATGAGAATGAACCATTTCTTCTTCTTCTCCATCTTCCTCTAAAGGAGGCATGTCTGGATCATCAGGAAGATCCATTGCATTGATCGTTCCTGAAGTAGAAGGAATATCAGAAGATGGTGGTTTAGGTGTAGGTGTGGTTGTTGGTGAAGGTGTAGATGTAGATGCAGGTGTTGGAGTAGGTGTTTCAGGAGATTGATTGGATGCCGCATCGGGTTTTGGATCGGATGGTTTAGAGGGAGAACCAGATGTTTCTTGAGAAATATCGATTCCATGAAGCAGGGTAACCAACTCTTCCGTATCATCTTCTTCCGGAATGTTGAAAGAGTTAAAGAGTTTTCCATAGTTGAAAAACCAATTCGGACCCGTTCCTTGAGGAGGTTCCGTATACCTAAAACATTTCACCTCAAAATGTTCCTCTACCTGATTTGTCGATTTGTTGTAGACTCTTTTGTTTGGAGAATTGACTGAATATCCAAGAAAAATGCCTTCAACAGCTTTATCACCAAACTTAGAGACACGATCTTTTGTAATCATAATCATGCATGGACACCCAAACGGCTCTAGAAACTGCAGGTTCGGCTTGCGGTTATTAAAAAGTTCATAACATGTCTTGTTCTTCTTCTTAACCGTGAGCATCCTATTCAGAACGTAACAGGCAGTATTAACTGCCTCAGCCCAGAAAATGATAGGCAGCTTTGAATCCGCTAGCATAGTTCGAGCTGTCTCGATTATAGTCCTATTCTTTTGTTCTGCAACTCCGTTCTGTTGAGGAGTTCTTGGAGCACTGAATTGATGATCAATGCCTCTTGAAGCACAAAATAACTCGAGAGTTGAATTCTTGAACTCTGTTCCATTATCACTTCGCAGTCTCTTCACCTTTAAGTTGCACAAATTTGCCGACTTATCCAACAAGTACACCAGAATATTTGCAGTCTCATCTTTTGTCGCCAGAAAATATACCCACGAAAACCTTGAGTAATCATCAGTAACTACCAAACAATAAGACCGACCACCAATGCTCTTCGTAGAAACCGGACCAAAAAGATCCATATGTAATAGTTCCAACGGAGCAGCAATAGAATTCACAACCTTAGACTTATGAGACTTCTTATGGAGTTTGCCCTTGTGGCAAGAAATACAGTCATCCTTCAAAGCAAAGGACTGTTTTGGAACTCCCCTCACTAAGTCATTATTAATCAGAAAATTCATTTTACGGAAATGAATATGTCCCATCCGTCTGTGCCAAAGGAGTGATTCTTTTTCAGAAGCCTTTGAGAGTAGATAAGTATATTCGCTTGTAGTCTCCACAAATCGCATGTTCATCACATAGGTGTCATTTCGTCTAGGTGCACGCATTAGCACCCATTCCTCAGGAATGACATACCCTGGCTTCAGTATCACACATTCTGTCTTTGTGAATGACGTGGTGTAATCTTTATCACATACTTGTGAAACACTCAGCAAGTTGTGATTTAGTTCTGCCACATAATTCACATTCTCAAAGCTAACTCTCCCATTTGTTAGCATTCCTCTACCAGAAATCGTTCCTCCAGTATCTCCTGCAAAGGTAACATGTCCTCCTGCGTATGGTTTAATATCCACAAGAAGAGACACATCGCCAGTCATGTGTCGCGAGCAGCCACTATCCATAAACATTCACTATCTTTCACACGTTCAGACTGTTGCAACACACAAAAATAAGGAGATTAGTGAGAAACGGTGACCCAAGCCTTTACAGACTTAGGTCTACCAGAGTCATCAACAATAAGCACATCAGATAGAATTTTATTTTTAAACAAATCAGAATTTGTATCCGATGTGTTATTGTTGACGACATTAGAGTCCACAACAGACTCTTTTCTTTTCCAAACTTTTGATGGTTTGGAATTTGGCTTAGGAATAATGTCGGGCTTTGGCTTTGGCAAAGAATTTTGCCCAACATTACTCGGCTTCTCAGTAGGGTTGGGAGAGTTTGAATAACGCCTAGGTGGCGATTTTAAAAATGAATTTCGATAAACAGATGTCCTAGGCATATCTCTCCCATAACGCTGATGAGAAAGTTTAGGACAGTCACTAATCAAATGTCCTTGTCTCTTGCAGTAGAAACAACAACGAGTCTCAACAAAAAGTTGAGGCGGAGGACATACCACAAGAGGTAGAGAAGCATTTCTAGAACATGAGCATTGTGAACATGTTTTAGAAAATACTTGTTATGGTTGAAGGGTTGAGGTGGAAGGTTTATCACAAGAAACTTTCTCATTTTGCACATTTGAATTACATTTCAAATCTTTACAGGTGTCTGTAAAGTTTAAGGTTTCTTATTTAAAACCTTTTCCTTTCCTTTTTCTTTTTGAACCTTAATTTTCGGTCCCCTTTTTAAAATCACTTTCTCATTTTTGACTTCAACCCTTTTAACCTCAGGATACTCCTGATCGGTAATATCCTCTATCTCAACAATCTCCTCAACACTAACCGGAGATTCACATTCAGGCTTAACAAACTGAGGCAAGGGATACTCTGTCCTTTTAGTTTTCTCCTTTGTCAGTTTGTTTTACTTGGCTTCTTTAGCTTTAATACCATAAAGCTTTGTATAATCAACTAAAATTTCTTCAAGGCCTTCCTTAACAGGCGCAGGACAATATTCGGCATGGGAAGGTGGTGCTACTTGGTTATAACCAAGTCCTGCCTTCTTTTTACCGCATGTCCCTTGCTTGTTAACGATTTCATTAAAGACAAAAGTTGCGGATGAAGAACCTAAGATTTTGCTTTTATGGTTATCGAACTCACCTTTTAAATCAGATAGTTCTTTATTCAACAATTCAATTTCAGTAAAATAACTATTAATTGCATCTTGTTGACTAAAGACCTTTGCTTTATAAGTTTGAGTGTCTAACTTGTGAGCCTCAATATGTTTTTCATAAAGTTTTTCATTTTCTTTCAAAGACCTGTTAGATTCTGTAAGTTTTACAACCTTTTCCCGCAACTCTAAATTGTCCTTTTGATAACCCTCAAGAGATTCACTCAATTTAATACAAGTAACACAATTTAAAGGCTCAATTGGTTTATTGTGTACCTCAGGTGTGATATGAGCCATCAGACACTGTTGAAATTGTTGTGCTTGAGCATTCCAGTCTGAAGTTGTAGGCTCAAAAACTACCAAGGCATTATCAGCAGCCAATGACTTGACAGTCTCTTTCTCTTTCTCTTTAGGAGGGTCAGGCCTTGTAAGACCCGATGGTGGCATTTTGGGTTTCTCGCATTCCCTAGCGAAATGTCTCAAATTCTGACAATTATAGCATCGGACCTTGCTCTTATCAAAACCAAAGCCCGTTTTCCCTTTTCCTTCCAAATTCTTGCGTCCCGTCCTCTGCAAGAATTTTTGAACCCTCCTTGAGATCATAGCAATGTTCCAGTTTAAATCCATTTGTTCCATATCATCATCATCTAGCTGACTATAATCTTCCTTCGTCAGCTCCAGAGTGGTATTTGGTTGAGTAACCAAATCTTTGTAAGAGCTCAGAAAAGCTGTATAGATGGCAGCTTGCTCTTGAATCTGCTGATACCGGAACTTGTTGTTGTGTGCCTTGTGAGGTACCAGAAACATAGGTTGCATGTTGAACCCTAGTTGAATAAGATGGTGAATTGATATCTGTCATGAATGCCATTCCACCATAACTCTTGCCAGAATTGACTTGTCCTCCATAAAGTGTCGAATTTTGTACAAATCCACTCGACTTGCATTCTTTCTTCTTCAATTCCATTGCATGAGCTTGAAGAACACCTATCAATTGATCCAAATTCATCCTAGCTAATTCTTGATTTTCTTTCAAGAATTGTACCTTCACATCCCAAACACTTGGCAACACATCCAACATTTTCTTGTTTACCTCAAGTGCAGTGAGAGTGTAGCCTCCTTCAGTTAACTCACTAACCAACTGTGAGTATCGGGTGAATAGCCTAGAAGTAGTTTCATTAGGAAGGATGTCAAATAGATTATACTGCTTCTTGATTAGTTCCAGCTCGGCCTCCTTGTATTTTTCATTGCCTCCGCACCTCGTTTCAATTGCCTTCCACAAATCATAAGTTATGTCATGAGTTTTAAAGAGTCTCATAACATCCTTTGTTAAAAACATACAGATAGCGGAGTGTGCCTTCTTTTCTATTTCAAATTCCTTTCTCTCTTGAGGTTTCATAGCATTGTACGTTTTTGCTAGAAGAATACCACGATAATTTCCTTCAGCAACTAGAGCCACATATCGTTCTTTTAGTGGGCCCCAAAGTTCTGGACAATGGAAGTCTACGTACTGTTCAAATCTGTCTCTCCAGTACGCATAGTCCATATCCGCAGTGAACAACGGAGGTTTATTGCTAGAACCGATATCGTTGTTCTGTTTAATCATCTCACTAATCCCTCTAATATCTTCCTTATCAGGGGCCATTTAAAAGAATCCGAAAAATAGCTCAGAAACAAAACTTGAAAGAAAATTAGTAACAAAGGCGTCACTTATGAAGTGACACACCGAAGTGTCGCTAAGAATAGCATCACTAGGTAAGTGACGCTAGTTAGTGACGTATAACCGAGAAGACCGACACTAAGGAAGTGTCGGTAAGCCAACAGAAGTGACGTACCCAAGTGTCGGACTTGAGTGACGTATTATGCAAATGACGTCACTTAGGTGAGTGACGCACGAAAGTGTCGTATAACACACAAGTGACGTATATAAGTGACGCACTTGAGTGTCGGTGAAACCCTAATTGATCTTACTGAGTGTCGGATGAAGTGACGCTCGAAGTGTCGGTAAAACTTGCGAAGTGACGCTTCGAGTGACGCTAAAACGGCTGTAACACTCCAAAAACCCTAAAAAATGAATTTTCGTAAACCTAACGAAAATCCTTCGATCCCAAACGAACGAAACCTGTTTTTCTTGATTCAAAACGTCTGATTAACACCAAATCAATCCAAAATCCTTGATTATTCTTGAATTTTTTACGAACCAAACCGAAAATAATCCAAAAACGTGATCTTAACGTCAACCGAACCACCTCGAGGCTCTGATACCAGTTGTGAGTGCCCCTAGTCGTGGATCCAGATGATGGTTGACAATGATTACAAGGCGGAATCAAGTAATCAATCAAAACACAAACAAACCAAAATCGAAATCGAATAATCAATGTATATTAGCTTATTGTATTGATGTATAAACGATTGGAACTGTTTACAAGGATGTTTAGTCGACAAATGGTGCTAGGGTTTCATCAACCCTAGCTTAAAACCCGTAGGTTTGTATTTATACTAACACAAATCGGCAGACATGCGACACTTGGCTAGTGATGCATGTGGCCGCCTTCATGCGTCATGCGACACTTAGGTAAGTGCCGCCTAATACTAAACTTAAGTGTCGCTAAGTACAAAACTTGCTTTTCTATTATAAACAACTAACGACGCTTACAACTCGATAGACCAACTGACTGACACACTAAATATATCAAAAATATTTACTTGATATTTTAGTTTGATAAGTTAGAATAATGAATTGCTTAGTTTGATATAACTTATTTGGCGTTAGGTTATTGGTTTTTCTTTTATCGGAGATGTTGGTTATTTTTGAATTAATAAGATATATCTTCTTTAACTTTCATTAAAATAATAAATGTTATGTATTATAAAGATGGGGAGAGGAAGTTAGAGGGTAAGAGGGATTTAGAGAATGAAATGGATTGAGGAAGTGATTTAAGAAAAAAGATAATAATAATAATAATAATAATAATAATAATATGCATTTCTTGATAGTGGAGTAAATTAATGAGACAACTTTGCCATGAATATATCATGAAAATCTCATTTTCTCTTGTCTTATCACCTTATGAAAAAATCATGATAATCTCCTTGATTACAACTTTGCAATTATTAATTTTCCCTGTCACAAATATGGCTGCATATTTAATTAACTCTTTATATCACTTTCTATTATTAAAAAAAAAAAAGATAAAAAATAAAATTGATGTTGTAAGATGATTCCAACAAACTATAGTCCATTACAAGTTCACAGTCACAAGTGCTAAACCTTATGTTGTCTCATTAGCATAAAAAACAACAATGATCAATAATGTAGGACATAAACATTGTACTCAACAACGGCATCACCGTTGCTAAAGTTAAAGAAATGAGTTTTAGCAACAGCATAACCACGTGCAAATCGAAAGAGCCCGCTCCCACCAACGATTGGCATCTCTCGTACCGGAGAGAACACATGGTTCGTCCCCAATATACTCAAAGTGCTACCATTATATTTTCCTTCCACAAAAACATAATTTAGAGCCATTAGCAATCGAGTGTCATCCAAACAAGCCGATGCATATATCCCTTGAGCTCTTCCCACAATCTTGGAAGTTCGTTCGGGCCCCACCGTCAATGCGTCATCAATCATGACCGTTGCACCAAATCCGGTGCGAGAGGTGTTGGTCATAGCGGCTTGAGCCACTCGAACCGCGGTGGGGTGGTCGCCACCAACTATGTCATGGAAGTAGAAGTGGAGGTGGCTTAGTTTTTCTTTCTTGTAACTAAGGAATTTTGTTGACAATTTTGTTGAAAATTGATGGGATTGTGTTTGAAGGAGAAATGAGAATAGGAAAAGTGTGAGAATATTATTTTTGTGTATTGGGGTAATTTTAGCCATGGTGAAGGTAGAGAGATTAAAAGAGCATTAAAGGTGTTAAGTGGTGGTGTGTTTGGTCTTATAAAGACAGAAAAAGTGTGATAATTTATTTACTTTTCCCTAAAGTCATGTTTATATTTTTCCTATCCTTGTCTTCTTTCTTAATTCTTATCTATTACGACTAGTATCAAAGGTAAATTATATAGATCAGCAACCTACTATTCGTTTTGTCTCGAATGAGTAGTACAACTTACAACTTATAAAGTACAGAGTATAAGTAAAGTAAAAAAAATAAAAAAATTAGAACACTTTACCTGATCTATGTTTTAACAGTCGTAAGCTATGATGCCATTTACACAAATTTGTATGTTCGTTATTTACATGTACAATTAAATAAAGGGTTAAGTACCTGCAAATGCATCTAACTTGTCTACAATGTCTATTGTATGTATCATACTTACGGGATGTGTATTTAATGTATCAAACTTTCAAAAACGGTTATTGTATATATTTTGCTGACGTGTCGCCATTTTAAGATGCCATGTGGCATCCTTAGAAGATGACACGTCATCGACACGTCAGCAAAATACATACAATAACCGTTATTGAAAGTTAGATGCGTCAAATACACCTACCGTAAGTATGATACATACAATCAATGTTTTCAAAACCGGGTTGAACTGGCCGGTCGGACCGGTTCAACCGGAAACCGGAGGCCCTCCGAGCCGCTCAAAACCGGTTTTGACCAAGGTTTGACTGGTCAACGAACCGGGCGGTTCGGTCAAAACCGGACGGTTGGACCGGAAACCGGACGGTTCAACCGGCTTTTTGATTTTTTTTTCTTTTTTTTTTTGATTTTTGACCGGTTTTGGGGCGGTTCGGCCGGACCGGTCCGACCTGTTTGACCGGAACCGGACCCCTTTCTGGTCTGATCCGATTTTCGGTTTTAAAAATATTGCATACAATAGACATTCGGGACAAGTTGAATGAATTCCGAAGTACTTATCCCTAAAATAAAATGGATATATTGCATAACACATGACAAAACGAAGAGTATATTGATGATCTATGACATTTAGATTAATAAATGTTAGAGGGCAAGGTTAATTGGAACAAACCTGATTATGGGTTTAAGGACCAATAGTTTTTTTAAGGTTAAGACATTTGAAACGGGGTGGAGGGATTATTATGTAAAGCTGAATGTAGATAGTCCAATTTGTATGCAAGTCATTGGCACCTCACAAAGCCAAAATCTTCGTGTGGAATTTGAAAAGAATCACGATTGGCTCATAAATCTTTTTTGTCAAGAAAAGGATGTTTTCATTATTAACGTCGGTGGATTCGATTGACATATTTTGGCAACAACGTGTTATTTAATGAACTCGGTTTTATTTATGTTTTCTACCTATATATAATTCAATGATTGTGCTAAATTCAGAGTTGCGTTTTTTAGTAGAATTGTTTGAGCAAATCTTCATATACTAGCTTTTTTTCATTACCTCATATAAGTAGTAATCTACTAGGGCGTGTATAAACAAATTCTGCATCAAACTAGTATATCATATATATGTGTTTCCCCTAAAACATTTTAGGGTATTGTTAATGACAGCCCTAAGGGCTGTCAATAATGTGCATTAGTTGATTGTACTTAATGGATATTTATGAAGGGTCAACTAAAATTCAGGAGGGTCAGAGATTTTATTATAGTACAAGTATTAATGCATGTTCTAAATTCTTATTTACAGCCCTATGTTATCATATTCCAACAATTTAGGGTGTTATATACACCACAACTTTTATTTTATACACCAAAATTGTGCAGTACAGTATTGTATTGTACTGCATATTAATGCATACAATATGGTGTATGAAACAAAAGTGGTGACGTATATATCAATGACCAACAATTTATAACAAGAAATTATACAGTTACATACTTACATAAGAGTGGCGTAATAAGAGGTCAGATGGGCTATAGCCCACTTATAACTGTTCTTGTAGCACTCTTGGGCCACTTATAATCTCAAATAGTAGCCCAACCTATCTTATTCATGCAATCTACCGACTGGTCATTTAAACTTTACTACAGGACTACAGGTATGTCCGTATGTTTTGGCAACTTGTAAAAGCTTACTGAGAGTTTAAATTTTTTATTGTTATAACTTCAAGTTTTTAGCATTGTTTGGTATACAAAAGTTTAAGAGCAAGTTGAAATATAAGTTTTGGAAAAATAAGCTACTAGAAGTAGCTACAAAAGTTTAAGAGCTCATACTAGCTTTTATTAATTACTACTCCTATTAAATTACATAAATACTCTTTTATAAATTATTTATCATGTATTTTTTTGTCCTTTTATGTCAGTTTAAATTTTTAAGCATCAACTAATTTGTCAAACACTTATAAGACAATAAGTTTCATCTTGTAACTTAAAAAATAAGCTTCAACTAACAGTTATAGTTTCTAGATTCAACTACTATTTAGTTTTGCCAAACACACCATATATGAATATAGTTAGTGTCATAACCATTATCAACATATGATGTGGTTAGAATATTGTATGAGTTACAAAAAAGTTAGTAGTGTTTATATAATTACATTTTCAAAAGCACTTTAGTTTTACGATTTTTGTATGATCAACCAAAAATGTGCGTTGGATAATCTGAATGAAGAGGACTTCTAAATATTGATTATGACTCGATCACTATCTCTAAAAGGCGCTTAAAAGCCTCATTCTTTGAGTTTTGAAAGTTTAAAAGGTGTCGATACTTAGGTGTCGATACTATCGAGTTGATTGACACTTTGCCTTCAAGAATATTTGGAGAGTTGCAATATCCGAATAGTAAATTTTGATGATTTAAGAATAAGATGAAACATCGTTGCGCATGATATTTTGACGTCTATAACAATTTTAGAATATTAATAAACTTTTTATTTGTAATCTAGGTTTCATATTTTGTGTTTAGAGGGCCCTTTATTTCCCATCACACCGGGCCACTATATTCTACGGGTCGGCTCTGGTTACTTCAACTACGGTAGGATGATAGTCAGTAACTGTGTCTTGAGAGTAGAAGTGAATATGTGTTAGTTTCTCATTTTTTAAATTAAGCGATTTCGATAACAAATTAGCTTAGAATTCTTGAGATTCTCCTTCATTAAGAAATGAGAATAGGAAAAGAATAAGAATGATGTACATTATGTTTTGGAAGAATTTGAGCCATGATGTATGAGAGAGAGATTTGATTATGATTAAATAGAAGATGTGATGTTGGGGCTCATCTTATAAACACAAGAAAATGTGTCGACTTTAGAATTAGATCAAGAGGACTATCTTATTTGTTCACTTAAGCAAAACTTGGCAAAACATATATAAATAAAAATAATTTAATAACTAAATATAAATTGGCAATTTTACAACTAAGTGCATGTGAGGAGGAAGTTGCGCCCTCCAGCGCTTCTAAAAATGATGATCATATACAATGTACTAAGTACGTGATGCTTGAAACCACAACTTCTTAGTTCCGAGATATCTCTCGTATCTATAGATTAAACGCTTTTGATCTTATGCTATTTTCAAATTTAAGTAAAACTGAACATTTAATACAAATCATTGGCAATTGGCAAACGTTTAGTTAAGCCAAAGGGATCACGTTCACTTACTGTCCAATAACTAGATCAATAACATTGAATTGCTAGTAACTTTTTTTTTCTTTTGTCGTATAAAAGCATAGGTGGAGTCAGGATTTCTATTTCTCGTTACAGGGGGCTCAATTTTGATAATGACTAGCAACACCAAATACCATATTCAAACAAACTAAACTTGTAATCAAGAAGACTTAAACAATTCTTTTTATAGCTTTAAACAAAGAAATTGAAACTTACAAAATCTATGACTTTCACTTAAGTTCTAAAGTATAATCAGAGAATTAGAGCAATAGATCAATGAAAATTAGGGCGCGCTTAATTACGAAAAATTCTCCATTTTTCAGGATTTTTTCTAAAAGGATAAAAAATTACTAACATAGTAGGAGTTTTCCAGTGGAGTATTCTAAGAAAATGTAATCTATGATTTAAGTTTTTTTTTTTACCTTTCCTCATTAAGCAAATTGAAAATTCCTACCCTTACATTTAAGTGCATTCTCAAAATTCATTATGTTTTTTCAAGGGAAAGAAAGTTATAGAAAAATAGAAAAAAAATTAAAGATACTTTTCATAACTAAACATGCCTTTAAGTTTCTATATTAGGAGAATACAACAAATACCCTTCATTGTTACATTAGTTTTACCATCATGTGTATTTCATTGGTCATTCATTATTAAGATGGAATCTTTTAAAAAGAAGGAAACTCACTAACCAACAAATAACATTTAGAAACAAAATCACACATTTTTTTACAACTCACTGCCTCAAGTGAAGCAGTGAGGTTTGAACCCTAATCTTTAGGTTGAAGGGTCCCTCTTATACCGCTTGGTTAAGAGCTCTGTGGTAAATCACATATATAACAATAGACCCAAATCAACCTAAAGCCAGCGTAAGTAACAAAAAAAGTTGCAAATCAAAAGCAAACAATTGCAACGAAATACCAACCTAATTAACGAAAAAGACGAGTAGAAAAAAATAATAAATAACACAATTTGAGTATTTTCTGATAACCGTATTAGAGTTTCTAAAACAACAAACGATGCCCTAGCCGATTGAAATGGGAAAGAATGGGCCAATCAGAGGGGGCTAGACTCAAAGTATTACGGATTTGGGCTAATTATTAATTACAATTTGGGCCTATGCTATGCACCCTCTTCGGCTCGGCCTCAGTATAAAAGGACATCACGACTTAAAATTAGGTGGGCATGTAATAGCTTACCATAAGCATTTTCACAACTTGTAATATGGCAAGTACCAGTAACAGTAACAATGAGTTGAAATTTCTTAAGTTGAATTTCCTGCTTAATTTCACAACTTGTAATATGGCAAGTACGTAACAATAAGTACAAAAAGATTTTAGGGGAAAGGGGGTAGGAATGACAATGGGACGGGTTCGGTGCGGGGTGTCAGCCCCAACCTCAACCCCATTATTCTAAGCAATCCCCAACCCCACCTCAAACTCCAGCGGGGTATTATCGGGGTTGTCCATCCAGGGAATGGCTTACCCCAATACCTAACGGGGTTTTATCGGGGTAACTTGTTGAGAACGTGGGCTCTTAAAATCGTAACCCAACGCTCGTTCTCTATTAATAATACTCAAAATTCTGACGACTTGTTGATTTTTCTTAAAGCATTACCTAAACATATACTAATTGGGATCCTCATTTCAAAAACAAATAATAACATGATCAAGACAACATATAATAATTGACGTCGTTGATGATACAAATATACTAAAAAAATAAAAGGATTACACAAATATATTACAAATAAATAATAACTAAGCCTTTGTTTAGAACGAGTCAAAATTCTAAATTTCAACACATAATAGTCTTATAGATAAATAAAGTATTAAATATTATAAATATATATATTTATTGATGATATAAGTTAGTAATAGATATAATTAATAATTATATACACATATATTGTAATCATACATATATATATATATATATATATATCGGGACGGTGCGGAACGGGATGATACTACCCAACCCCAACCTAAACCATCCCCAATTCAATCCAAAACTTACGAGGTTCGGGGATCCTATCGAATTCAGATCTTTTTGTCATCCCTAAAAGAGGTTATTGAATGAAGTGGATAATACATACCAATTTTGTCTGACCCTAATTCCCCAACTGGGACGGGGGCGGGGGATAATTCACTGCAAGATAATGATGATAATATGGTGATCATAGTGGTCTGAGTCTGAATAGCCCTCATAATTCAAAACATAACAATCGATGCAACTCTTGGCTCCCTCAAAGTGTTAGTTTTAGTTTTATCCCGGTAAAGATTTCGTGAACCAAGACATTATAGGGTTGAAATACTCTTTTAGTATGCTCGAACTCAACTCGAAATATTTTTAGTATGCTCGAACTCGACTCGAACTCGACTCGAACTCGAATAAATTTTTTAAATTGGGCTTGAACTCGAGATCGATATTTTTTCATTGTTCGAGTTCGAAACTCGTTTAGTAACTTAAACTTTTCTTATTTGCGTGAATATTCAAGTTTAACTCGATCGTTATTGTTCATTTCGTTCTCATCTGAGGCTCGGGTGGTTTGACTCGAGATATATATATGAGCTTGTTGAACTATTTGAGCCGAGTATGCTCGATTAACTCGTTCGACTCGGAGTATTATACGAGTTATTGAGCGAGTCGAGTCGAATACTAATTTTTATGACTCGGCTTGTGAAATTAATCGAACACTAATTTTTGCTCGAACTCGACTCGAGTTTGAAGTAGCTGATGCTCGAACTCGAAATAAACGAGTTCGGAATCGAGTAGCTCGTGAGCGGCTCAGTTCGTTAACACCCCTAGTCAAAATACTTTATTGAGAAAGTGTTTATACGATTCAAATATTATCCAAGATTATCATCACACCATAATTCCCCGATAGGGGGTGAGTTTGGGAGGGGGTGTTCGATAATTTACTGCAAGATAATGACGATATATATATTACTAATACTAGCATAATACATGTGCCACCTATGGTATTGTGGCGGTTATAGTGGTCTAAGAGTCTGAATAACACCCGTAAGACCCTGTTTACTTCTTCACAGGATGAACGGAGTAATAAAACACTAGCTACACACATCAAAGCGATTTTCTTTAATATACCACACATAGATCATGCATATACTTCATCGTATAGAACACGAATAACAATTGATTCAATAAAAAACGATCAGTAAGAATTGAATTTCACAACTCAATTGTAATATGCCAGAAACCAATATAATATAACAAACAAATGGCAATTCAAACGTAAAATGCCACAAATTAATCAGAAAATAGTTAAAAACATTAGGCAATTCAATTGCAGAATGCCACAAGACACCCATAAAACTCTCTATTTATGAGAGTATCCATAATGGAGGACATAAAAATCAAATTCAACAACCGCAATTTGGTTAGGAATGAACTTATAAGTGTTTGCAATTGCATAACCACTTGCAAAACGGAAAACGCCAGATCCACCAACAATCGGCATTTCTCTATTTGGTAAAGCGGTTGGGTTTCTCGCTAATAAACTCAAAGTACTACCATTGTATTTCCCTTCGGTGAAGGCAAAACTCAAAGCCATCACTAATGAGAATTGACTTTGGTCAGAAAATGCATATATACCTTGAGCTCTACCCACAATCGTAGAGTTCTCTTCTGGACCGATCGTTAAAGGATCGTCAAGCACAGACACAGCACCAAATGCGGTTTTTGAGGTGTTGGTCGAGGGTGCCTCAGCTACTTTGACCTTGGAGGGATGATCACCACCAATTATGTCATGCCAGTAGAAGTGAAGGTGTGTAAGCGTCGGTTTCTTCAACTTAAGTGACGTTATTGGCAAAGTTGTTGAGAATTTTGTAGATTCTCCTTCAATGAGAAGTGAGAATAGGAAAAGGCTAAGAATGACGTACATAAGTTTTGAGAGATGACTTTGAGCCATGGTATGAGAGAGATAATTGAATATGATGTGTAGATGTGTAAATCTAATGTTGGAGCTCATTGTATAAATACTAGAAGAGGCGTGGACTTTGGAAACTATATATACAAGTCAATATTATTTGTTCAATATTTAATACATATAGAGAATTTGTAAAATATTGCTGATAAATTAAACCAGAATATGAGGATGAAGTTGTCCCTTGCATGCTTTTATGAGCCAATGATTAAAAAGTTCCATTTGACAAACTTACTTTTATTGCTTATAGCAAGGCAATGATAAATTTATCATTAGTTTTGAAAAACTCCTCAAATATCTTGAATTGTGCTATGTATAGTATATAGTATAACCAATTAATACAATTAATTTATCAAAATTGATAGGTTGCTTTATCGTTGACCTTATGGTTTATCATTTTGTATTAAATTTTACAGTTTTTACAAATGTATGAGTTGAATTTTAAAAATTTTTATTGTATGTATTGAACTTTTGAATATGGTCTATTGTATGTAAAATTTCTTTTGTGGGTAAAGCCCAAATAGAAAAAGTTTCCTTTTTGGTCATACCCAAAAAGAAAATAATACATATAATATATCATATTTAAAAGTTCAATACATACAATATAGCAAATGAAAGTATGTCGCATATAATAGTAAAAAGTGTAAATTTTAATCCATAACGAAACAATAAACCCTATATTAAGTGTCGGGACTTACTAGATTCATTAGAACAAATCAATTTATGAATAGTTGGATTACAAATTACATTATACTCCTTGCGCGAGAGCAATTTTCAGGTCCTATTTTCCATCTAGACAATTTTTCTCGTTGTCTTCTCTTGCAAGGCCATGTTTCCGCCCATCTACAAACAAGTATTTGTAAATGCATTATATGTGTGTATAAGATATGGGTGGAGATTTCGACGATCTCCATCTCTGGTGGAGCTCTAATTTTCATGAAGCTCTATTTCTCACATGTGATCATCCACATTTTGTGTTTTTTTATTTTCACTTAGCTTCAAATCTTGGATATCGACTTATCTTCTTAAAATTTTATAATTTTGATTTGTTACGCGGTGCTAGAAAATGCAAATGAAACGGATTGAGCCATATAACTTAAAATATCGTCAGAAAACATGTCAGATGGTTGAATTTTTACCTTGGAAGATGATAACTAACAAACTTGATCGGTTAAGGGTTATGTCGATCACTGGTTAACACAATTTAAATAATGATACTTACATTTTTCCTTTGAAACATATTCAGGGCATGTTTGGTTCACATAATTCGTAGGAATTTGATGGAATTAGAATTTGAATTCCATTCCATATTCTGTTTGGTTGGCAGAATGGAATTCAGATTCCAGTGCATTGCGTTTGTTTCACAGAATTTGGATCTTTTGAATTCCCTCAGATAAAGGAATTCAGATTCTTTCATAATTTTTTTTATTAATACTGTTATTATATAAATATTATTTTAATGTTTAATTTATGTTTTTTTTATATAATTTTTTTATTAATTAAATATTATTTTCAATTTTATTTTCATGATATATGTTATAAAATATAAAAGAAGATTATAACAATATTTATATATATAACTAATAATTTATTAATATTATTTTATTATATATTTAAATTAACTGCATATTAACGTTATACCTATTTTATTTATTTATATTTTTATCATTATTAATTCAAATTCCATTTAAATTTCAGTCAATCAGAAGTGACATATTCCACCACATTTAAATTTCATTTACATCATATTCCAATTCTTTTATTTTTCAATTCATTCATTTTCCAATTCTTTTGACAGATTTTAATTCCTTCAAAAACATTCTGCGAACCAAACATAGTCTTATAGTGTAAAGCTATTGTATATTCCTTTCATTGATAATTTTGGTATAGTATGTTACTCTATTATGAAAATTAACCAAAAAACCTTAAAACTAAACTTTTAGCTATGAACATTTGTGTAGGATGAGTGGAGTGAAGTAATAAATCACTACATACATCAAAGTTGTTTCTCTACAACTTAGCAAGTTAGAACTTAACACTTCATTGTATAGAACAAGAAAAAAATTGATTCAATATAAAGACGATCGTTGAGAATTTTTTTTCTATAACTCAATTATAGAACGCCACAAACCATATATAAAATGAATACATTAGGAAATTAAATCGAAAAAATGCCACAAATCATAAAATAAATAAAACCTTATGCAATTCAATTGCAGGATGCCATAACCACACAAAAACTTTCTAATTTTCCGAGTCTCCGTAATGGAGGACATAAAAATCAAATTCAACTACCGCAATTTGGTTCGGAATGAACTTATAAGTGTTTGCAATTGCATAACCACGTGCAAAACGGAAAACGCCAGATCCACCAACGATCGGCATTTCTCTATTTGGTAAAGCGGTTGGGTTTCTTGCTAATAAACTCAAAGTACTACCATTGTATTTCCCTTCGGTGAAGACAAAACTCAAAGCCATCACCAACGAGAATTGACTTTGGTCGGAAAATGCATATATACCTTGAGCTCTACCCACAGTCGTAGAGTTCTCTTCTGGACCTATCGTTAAAGGATCGTCAAGCACGGATACAGCACCAAATGCGGTCTTTGAGGTGTTGGTGGAGGGTGCCTCAGCTACTTTGACCTTGGAGGGATGATCACCACCAATTATGTCATGCCAGTAGAAGTGAAGGTGTGTAAGCGTCGGTTTCTTCAACTTAAGTGATGTTATTGGCAAAGTTGTTGAGAATTCTTTAGATTCTCCTTCAATGAGAAGTGAGAATAGGAGAATGCTAAGAATGATGTACATATGTTTTGGGAGAATTTGGGCCATGGTGTGTGAATTAAAAGAGAGAAGATGATGTGTAGATTTGATGTTCGGGCTCGTCTTATAAATACAAGAAAATGTATGGACTTTAGAAATTTAGATGAACAAGCCAATGTTTGTTTTTTAATATCTAATGTCATATAATGAATTTGTCAAAAATGGCAAGTTTGACAAACCAAATGCAGGGATAAAGTTGTGCCTTGCATACTTCCATGTACTAACGATTAAAAATTAGATTTGGCGAATTTGATTTTGATGCTTATATTATATCAAATGTCATGATGTTGTCCCTTGCATACTTTTATGATGTAATAAGAAAATTAAAATCATGTGACGAAATTAATTTTAAAGCTTCTATTAATTGTGAATAGTTCAACTACATGCCACTACAACAAATTAATCAATTATCCACGCTTATTCCCTCATTTGTTCATGTATAAAAATGTGAACTTTTGATGTCCACGCCTCGTTTGTGTGTGGTGAATATGGCCGTGACAAAGTGTGTACAAATGATCCAATTGTTTACGGTTTTAAATGTGTAATATTTATTTAATTCTTCACTGTTTTAGATGTGTACAGTTTTACTTAAAACTACACAGTAATTGGTGTGGATAAGTTAATCTCAATGTTCACGCACAAATTTATAAAATGTCCGCAGTTCTAGATGTCACCATGTTGCTCGGATATACACGTGTGTGTATAAATATACGTTTGTACATATCACTATATCACAAACCAGATCAATATTTTTGTTATCATAGCCACACAACAAGATAAATGACTTTCAGTGACTAAAAAAAGTGTCAATAGAACTCTAAATACAGTCACTAAATCCCCTTTGGGCTTCTCCTTCTGAAATAATAAGTGTCGCTAATACCGGCATCGCTAAAAGTCTATTGTTACACATATATTCAGTCACAGTAAGTCCAAAACATGTAATGACACAATTTTTAGTCACGAAAAGGGCTTGGAATCAAGGTTATATATGTTTCATTGTGACAAAAATTTCAGTCATTAAAAGTCTTGATTAAATAAATACATTATTATTATTATTTTTATTATTATTGTTATTATTATTATTATCACTACTACTGATGCTCTTATATTCAAGCACTTAAAATCACACAAAAAACAAAAGATAATTTTATTTCTCAAACCAAATCCAAACATGGGCTATCAATACATACTATACAATACTTGTAACTTTCCAATAACCTTATAATAAAAGATTACAAAAATGTATGCTAAAAAAACTATGCGGCATAACAGGTCCCATCCCGTCACAGGGGTTGATAACACTATAAAACCGAAAACACAATAAGAGATTAGTAGGCAGAAAACTAAACATAGTTGTAGTACAAACCTAAACAAATAGCAGATCAGTTAAACTTATTTAACCCATTAGATGTAATTTCTCTCAAACTTGGGACAATTGAATACAACTCAACAGTTGGTAAAGTGCCAAAGTGATTAACCTGGTCAAATACTGATTTCTGATCATTCAAAATCACATAATCAGTTTCAAAATGAATGTACAAACACCTCCAAGCATGGTAAACAAACTACAGGGTAAAGATACACAAATAAACATATATAAAATATGATTCTGACACTTCATATCAATTAGAGTAGAGATGCAGACCTGGTAAGACTATGCCAAACTGATTCTTTCTACTAGCAACATCCACTTCCTTAGCAATTGAATGTTGGTCAATCCTCCATGTCTTCTCAAGATCATCAGGTTCCAGAAGTCCACCCTTAGTTTGCATAAGCCACTAAACAAAAACAATTTACATGTAAGTCCAAAAATTTTACATTCTTAAACTTGTGCCTTAAAGAGTGTCAAGTAAATAGTTAAAATCGGTCAATTTACCATTACTATTTGTTTATAGATGATAGTTGCCCATCATACAACTCTAGTTAAATTCAAATGCATAGCTATATCATGTTCATGTGTCTAGAGAAATAAGATTTCAACTACATAAAAGACTCTACTTCTAATAATATGTATCACCATTTCAATTTGATCCCATTTACTCAGATGTTCAAAACTAACCATTACGATTTCAACACAAAACCAAAACAAAAACAAAAAAAACTCTTTAATCAACAGACAGCACGTTACGACCAAATCATAATAAGAAACACAAGCTATCGATAACCGAATTTGAAAAAGTGAAAAACCATCGCAAACAAATATTTGTCTTCATATCATTACAGCATATGGATTATCTTCCATGTTTGACATACACTTAAACTCCACTCCCTCTTCTTCACAAGAACCATACAACATCATATCACATATAAGTATGAAAAAATGTTAAATTTCTCACCTTTTCAGTCTTAGCAGCAGCATTTGCATAAAAGACTTCTTATACAAGCCTTCTTTATTAACAAGCTGACTTTTCAATTTTTTGTCTTTAAAAGACTGCAAAAAACCCCAAAATTAATATTCAAACTACAACAAACAGTTATAATAATAAATCCAATAATAAAATGGATGGTATGTAACACCCGGTCAAAAAGGTCAATTTTCACGCCCAATTTTAAATCGTACTTAGTACGCGATTATAACAAAGTATTCGAAAACTTTATATATATATATATAATTATATATATGTAATGCAAGATGATTATTTCATAATCACTAGAAAAACAAATCTGATAAAACGCGTTCTAGTTATCTTATCCCAAACATTTTATTTTATAAAATGTCCCAACTCAAAAATATTTCAAAAACATATAAAAGAATTTTATAAATTAAAAATATTATATATTTTACGACTGGGTACAAAAACACGGGTATTTTGTACTGTGGTTGGAGACCACAGTCCCCAAATTGGGGATCTGAGTTTTGACAAAACCCAAACCCCCCTCCTCATTTCTTTCTTCTCATTTCTTTCTCACCAAAACACATCTCCATCTATCTCTCTTTCTCTCTATTTCTTTTTCCATCAACAACAACAAACAGTAACAAAAATAATCAACAACAACATCATCATCATCATTATTTTCGGAATCATCATCATCATCATCATCATCATCATCATCATCATCATCATCTCAAGGAAAAGGAAGCAAGCCTCATCATCATCTTCATCTTCTTCATCACCAAGTTCATCATCATCATCCAAAAACCCTCAATCTTCAAATCGTAAGGAATTACACCCTCTTTTTTTGTTATTTCATGTTAATAACATCTATATTATCATATACTAGCTTTGTACAAGCGGATTTAGCCCGAAAATAGGTTAGATCTTGGTTTTGGGTGAAAAATCGTCGAACAGACGTAAGTGACGCACGGACAGATCCAGTATAGCGTCACTTCCTTAAGTGACACATTAAGTGTCGCCTAAAACCCTAATCTTGCGTCACTTGCCTAAGTGTCGCATAAAACCCTCTTTTTGCGTCACTGCCTAAGTGACACAAATGCAACAACCGACACTTGAACCGACACTTGAATCAGACACTTACACCCGACACTTGCTTAAATGTCGCCCCTTATGCGTCACTTCCCCAAGTGATGCTAATACTTCAGAATTTCCCATTTTATGCGGCAATTCCTGAGTGTCGTATCAACCCCTAAGTGTCGCTATAAGTGTCGCTAAAAACAAAAAGTTTACAACTCATTTTTCACTAAGTGTCGAGACTCAAATTTTACCAGCTAATTTTACTCCGAAATGAAATTTCGTAGCGTTTTTCACTACAGTTACATAATAGAAATAAAAATTTTCCAAGTTGACCTAGCAACTCGACCCCAGCCAGAGGCTTTGCATCTTGGACCCCGCCAGGGGTTGCCACCCTTGGACCCCGCTACCAGGGGTGCTGCCCCCGGACCTCTGTACACGGTTTCCAAACCTGAACGACAAATGAATACTTACGTAACTCGCTTAGATAAACTGATTTGTCTCGTACTCATATAACCTCACGTGTTTAGGACACTAAGAGGTTACCCATCGGACGACGCGTGTATCGTAGGATCGCTAGCTCCTCAGGTGAGTTCATAGCCCCACTCTTTCAACTATTTTACTGTTTTCGGGGTGAGACGCATGAACAACTAATGTTTTGAATTATAATGATAAACTTTTATAATTCACACTTATCTACTTTACTGCATGTAAAACGAAATGTGTAATGCTTAGGATTACACCTATCATATTGTCGTAGAACAATATCAATACTTAACCTAGGTAGGTTACAATAGTACTTCACTAGATCTTAAACAATGACTACTATTTTATTACCTGATTAGGTTATCACTACGCTTTGAACGTATTGTTGCGAGACAACCTTATCGAATAAATTAGAACTGATTAGTTCTACCTACACTGGATGACAGCTAGACTTTTACAGGATTAGTCTTCCTTTTAGGAACTAAGACTGCCAATACACTCTATGAGTATTAGAATGGAAATTGTACTTAAGTGAACATTTTCACGAGACCTCAATATACTTGCTAAGCTGAGGCTAGGAGTATACGTTAGTAACACACATTAGTATAGACTTCGTATACTAATATGAAACAACTAGGTGATGAGTTATTCATACCTAGGCTTATTGTGCTACACCTTATATCTAAGTATTGTGTATACATATTTAGATACAATAAATTACTTTCATGCACTGCATGATACTCTGTTACTTGTGTTTGTGAATTGACTTATATATACTTATATATATATATATATATATATATATAGACACACATACATACTTGTACTCTATCTTGAGCACTTGGTGCTACCTAAAATCTACATATGTATTTTGGTATACATACACTTATACAAACACAATTACTATAGTCGGGCATGTCGTGGTACTGCCGGCTCTCAATTACCCTAGTCGGACATGTCGTAGTACTGTCGGCTCTCAATTATACTAGTCGGGCATGTCGTAGTACTGCCGGCTTTAGATTTTATACATTGCTTACGAAGCAACCGGTCGATGCCGAGGAGGCACAAAACGATGCCACGGTAAAGTGGACACAATTACGATATCGCGGTAAAGCGATAAAATCGATGGATCAACGACTTTACACTCGGGGTTCACACTCAATCGATGGATCAACGAGCTTACACTCGGGGTTCACACTCAATTGATGGATCAACGAGCTTACACTCGGGGTTCATACTCAATCGATGGATCAACGAGCTTACACTCGGGGTTCACACTCAATCGATGGATCAACGAGCTTACACTCGGGGTTCACACTTAATTGATGGATTAGCGAGCTTACACTTGGGATTCACACTCAATCACGGATCGGCGAGTTTACACTCGAAATTCGCATTAGTTAACGGATCGGTGAGCTTTCACGCGAGGTCGTTAACTCAATATTGATTTAAATACTCAATCATAGTTCTGCGGGACTACAATTTCATGTTGCTGGAGGCAACACAATATGCCAGGGGGCACGCTAACACCTTACTGAATAAGTAATATTAATACTTGTTACCATATGACGTGGTCATACACATACTCAAATTGTACTTAGGTATGGATTGCCACACCCTCGATATGACCATGTCATACACACACTTGTTAGTATCTAGGAATGGATTGCCTGATATCATCATAGACATACCATTACCTAATAGGTAACAAGGCATGGATTTCCGTTTTCCTCGATGTACTTATGTACACTCTAAATCACTCAAGTACGAGATACCTCAATAGGTGTATTACACACGGATTTTTACAATACTATAACAATACAAATCAAAATCGTGGATTTTGAATCATTTTCTTAAAACATACAGGGTTTATACTTTATGTTTTCAACTAACAATCCTATGAACTCACCAGCTTTATAGCTGACTCGTTTTAGCATGTGTTCTCAGGTGCCCAGCAGAATTTGGTTTGCTGCAAGATATGCTAGCTCGAGTCGCATGTTTTCAAACATCCAGATTTCTCTGCATAACTTTTGTATTACAAATTATGTATTCAAATTATTTTGCGAACTCGCAACTTGTATACACTTTTATTTTGGAAATGTATAACTATTTTCAAACGTCTCATTTAGAGTCGTTCATTATGTACCATTGTGCTTGTAATATTTGATTTGGTAACACCCGACCCGACCGCTTCCGCAACCCAAAATTTGGGGGTGTTACATGGTACGAAGGTGACAGTATCCTCATCTTGAATATCTTGATGGGAAAGGCCTGCTACCAACTTCATTTGAAACTAACAATTCAGATAATGAAATTAAAAGATAATCGACAAGCAGAGAAAAAATGAGGATAATTCAACAAGATGTAAATCATATTAACCCTTACCTAAAATCAGCATAATTTCAAACTTGTTTCCAAATATCTAATACATATTGTTAACCAAATATAAGCCAATGATATAAAGTAACTCAGTCCATTTCACTTTCATTTTCTTCTACTTCTTGAGACTCCATATCTAATGTATTTTCCACCTTATCATCTATATCAATCCCGAATCTATCTAGCTTAGGTACATCAAACGTTCTAGGAGCTGAATTTAGACTATTATGATCTACATCGCAACGCATGTTAAACACATCCCTAACCTTTACATGTCTTGCAACAAACCAATCTTTCAACTTTGTATCAGGAGCATAAAATACCTTTTCGACTTGTGACACCAAAACAAATGGATCATCAAGTATATTTGTCACCTGTGTGTGTCAAATATGAGAAATTCACAAGTGTGATACCAAACTAGCTACATAAACTTATGCTCAACCAAAGTGACCATTCGAGCATGATTATTTATCATGTTTCTAATTGTTTTTCAAGTATTACTAATTTTCTTTCTTGACCAGCATTATCATTATAAGTAATCAATTGATACATGTAAATAACTAAGTAACCAACTAATTATGTCCATATACATATGGTCAAAGTTTTACGTGATTTAGCATGAACGAGAATACAACATCCGAATAATTGAATCATCAACTAAACAGGTTGTTGTAGTGACCTAACCATAAACTTCGTATCAATGTCCTATTAAAACATGCCTACAAACTCAATCTCATGCAATAATAAGACTAATCTAATGCTATAACATTATACAAGTCAACAAGTTGAATCAATTCTAAGAGATTGTTATCACTAATTAATTGAGATAGAAATAGATTCAAGTAATATCCTAACCAAAAAATTAATCATGAATTATACATTGAACCATATAATTGTGATTAAACATGTTGAACTACTGACATAATTATACAATCAAACATGAAATGGTAACCGATTGGTAACTAATTGAGATACAAACAGGTTAAGTTAATGACATAAACGTATAATTAAATATAAAATTAGAATTTGAACCATGAAATTGAGATATAAGGAGGTTGTATTAGTAACCCAACCATTAAGTTAAACATGAAACTGAACATAAAACCATTATATTATACACAGAAATTAACACGAAATTGAAATCATGTTACGATTAAATGTTAATCATGTTGAAAGAAAACGAAATTAGTACCGTACAGATCTACTCAACAATGACGGTAACCGTGCCTAAAATGGAGGCGATGACGGAACCAGAAACATAGGCGGATATGGTGCGACGATGCTGATCGACGATGGTGCGACGATGATGACCGGCGACAGCGCAGTGAGGTTGGCCGGTGATGGTGAGGTGTGGCTGGCCGGCGATGGTGTAGTGAGGCTAGAGAGGGTGAGAGCGCAAGAGAGATCGATTGGTTTCAAGACTTAATTAACTTTAACGTCTTTAACTTTCAGTACTCCATATACTCCGCACTTTTTTTTAAGACTTCCCACATTTCTAAATTTTTACACTTATAAATAAAAAGGTTGACATGGGGTTTTCACTCACTTAAATGCTTTCAGTCAAAATATGTAACAGTCACAATAAGCCATTTGTTTTGTTGTGCCAGTAATCTGTTTAACAAATACATAGTTACCATATCATTACACACACACACACACACACACATATATATATATATACACACACACACACACACAAGGGAAGCACCAAATTAATAAAATAAACTTTTGGAATATGACTTAAACTTTAGGGGTTTATTTAGTAAATTTTGATTTGAGTTAGTTTAAGATTAGTATTAGTATTTGGAGTTTGTTAAGAATTAGGTTTAATTAGTTTTCTCTATAAATAGAGATATTAGTTTAGAAAATTTGTACCTTTTATATTTGATTTGTTAGTTTGTTAGGTTCATTTAAATTTGATTTGCAATTTGAATTTAAAAGCTTCCGCTTCGTATTTGTATTTGGTTTGTTCTTCGTATTCATTCATTTAGATATATCTCTATCAAGTGGTATCAGAGCCAGGCACGACACTTTAGATTAGTCATTCTCTGGTCGTTGACTAGTTGTTGGTGATCCGGAGGGATCCCGTTTGTGTTTAAGTTTGTTTCATTTTTGTTTTTTGGTTTTCTAGTTTGTCGGTTTCTGCGCAGCTGTAAGAAAATTGGTATTACGCATTCGTTAACCGTTAGATCGTCGTGAAATTTTGACTGTAGGTTCTAGACATAGATCTACAACTTAACTGTTGGGATCTTTGATCAGAGGTTTAAGTTGAGAGATATATATTTTCGAAGTTGTTGTTTGAATTTGATTTCATTTTGAATTTGGTTTGGGTTATTGTTTGGTTTTCGATGAAGCTATCTTTGGTTTTGGGATATGATTGTGATTAGATCATTAAATTTTGCATGGGTTTAAATTTGGAAACTTGGGCCGTAATCCTTATAATATAAGTGGGTCACTTGAATTTGAATTAAATATTTGGAATATAAAGATCGATTTGGAGTTTGAAGACTTGATTATTTTCATGTCTTTTGGAGTTTGTTCGACCGTTTGAAATTTGTTAGTTTGAAGATCTTTGTTTGTCGGAATTTTGAATTTGTTGCCCGAGTTTGATTGTTTGTTTTGAAGTTCGTTTGAATCCGATTCGGTTTTGTTTGTTTAACCGTTTTGAAATTGTCGGTTAGCGTTTGATTGTTTGGTTTGAAGTCATCGGCATTTGATTTGGATCGGTTTTGGAAATCGATCGTTTTATTTGTTTGGAATTTGGCTAGTATCACTAGCGTTTGAAATTTGAAATTTGATTTGGTATGTTTTTGGTTCGAAGTTTGAAGAAGTTCAAGTCACGGTGGAGATTGTTGAAATATGACTTAAACTTTAGGGGTTTGTTTGGTAATTTATGATTTGAGTTGGTTTAGGATTAGTATTAGTATTTGGAGTTTGTTTAGGATTAGGTTTGATTAGTTTTCTCTATAAATAAAAAAATTAGTTTAGAAAATTTGTACTTTTTGAATTCGATTTGTTAGTTTGTTTGGTTCATTTAAATTTGATTTGCAATTTGAATTCAAAAGCATCCGCTTCATATATGTATTTAGTTTGTTTTTCATATTCTTTCGTTTGGATATATCTCTAACATAACAGATAGCAACATATCCTTTTATGCATTATATACATGTACGCTAGTCATTATATATAAATCTTATCATCAAAAGAAACGAACAAAATGTTTCATTCTCCTTGCATCTCATCATTAAAAGAAACAGAACAAAATTTTTCATTCTCCTTGCCAATTGCTTGAAGTTCTTCCAACTTTCTTCAGAGATGTTGCATAAATCTCCATTATAACTTTCTGCATATGTTCAAGTGATTTCAAAACCACTTCCATGAGGAAAATTCAAGAATATAAATTTATATAATTTCTACAGCTAATACCAAATTGCGTTCACACTGTTACTATTTCCTCCTTTCATCGCATACCCAATTGTATCTCAGAGACTCAGACCAACTATCGTACTCCGAATCAATTGCAATTGCAATTCCGAATTCGACACTACTATGTCCTTCCCATGGTCTCTACACACTAAACTTGTTATACATTGGATCAGTGTAGTAATATTGAAAAGTTGGTAAAAGGTGATACAACTTAGACCTGTGAAGTACTGAATTGGGAATTTAGTGTTGAATGGCTGTTAGGATATACTATAAGTCATGTAATCAAGTTTAACACGAAAACTACAAATAGTACATACCACATGCCACTTTCAAGCTGCTTTCCTTATTACAGCAACTTCATCCATCTTTAAACTCTCATACTACAAATTGAACAAGTATAAAGCAGTTGCCAAATAAGCTTAAGTTATAGAGAGTTACAAAAAAAAGATAAATAAACAAGTGCACCACTTTAGAATGTAGGCTTTTTTTAGGAGTGTTGATAAATACAAGAAATAAGTTGATTTAAACACCAAAGTTATACTAGAGGGTACTTGTTCTATTAGCTTAAATTCTGGTACGGTATGGTGTAAGAAACAATAATGGTGTTGTATCTATCACTTCCCTTTTTAGAAAAGTTACCTTACTATTCTTCTTATTCCTGAAAATGCCATTGAGGTCCTTATCTCATGTTTCATTTTCTGAAACCATTATATGACTGATCACGAGACTTAAGCAAGAGCGAAATATAGGTTCTTACTAACTAAGAAAGGGCAGAATAAAATGTATTATTCAACCTAGTGTCTGAAACAACTCTATCTCTGATCGATAATTTCTTCTACTTTCTTGTAATGTTGATCATTATATGAAAAACTCTTCTTTATAGTATCCGTAGCCCTATCCATGGCCTCATAAATGTACCCCATAGTCGGCTTTTTTTCCCATCTACCAATCGAAGGACCCTAACAAGAGGGCCTGTTAAATTAAGTGTATACAAAATATCCCTTCATAATGTATCTTTCAAAAGGATCATATTAACCGTCTTTTCCTTTGATTCCTTGGCCCACTTTGACTTGTGCCATTCTTCTGAACGTACCATCTTTTGCAAGTTATACTTTTGTTTATGGATTTGAGCAAGTGTGATGAAAGATGTGGCAAATCTGGTAATTGCGGGCCTATGCAAGTTCCTTTGATTCGTGAACTTCCTCATCAAGTTCACTAGACCAATAAAGTTGTATATATAACCATTCACGAATATGGCATCTCTCAGACAATCCTTCACTTTCTTAATCTGTTTCATAAGATTCCTTGGCCCACTTTGACTTGTGCCATTCTTCTGAACGTACCATCTTTTGCAAGTTATACTTTTGCTTATGGATTTGAGCAAGTGTGATGAAAGATGTGGCAAATCTGGTAATTGCGGGCCTATGCAAGTTCCTTTGATTCGTGAACTTCCTCATCAAGTTCACTAGACCAACAAAGTTGTATATATAACCATTCACGAATATGGCATCTCTCAGACAATCCTTCACTTTCTTAATCTGTTTCATAAGGTTCTCTAAAAAGAGATCTATGCAATGTGCTGCACATGGTGTCTAAAAGAGATGTTCTCTATTAGCTTCCAACAACTTTCCTATAAAGTTTGTTAGAAAAGAAATTGCTCATTAGATACAATAAAACTATAAAAGATTAAAAACAATACAGATAAAAAAGAATGGTAAAAAAAATAGAGAATGAAGGAACCAATAGGATTGCTCCATTTCAAAAACTCATTTTCACTTCTTTTTTTTCAAAGTTAAATATCTCACAAACCGTATTTCTATAAATTATAAAATTTACATATTCGGAATCAACGTCTTTTTCTCTTCGATTCTAGATCCAACAAGATATTCTTTTGACAAAGTTTTTTTTTTCCATTTTTATTGGGTTTTAATGTGAAATCACATGTGATTTAAAACTAAAAAATAATCACACCCGCTTATATCTCCGATTAAACTTCTAATTCAAATCATTGATGATAAAAGAGATTCAAACATGAAAAACTAAGTTGTAATTGTTGGGTTTTCTATTCCCTAACTAGATTAACATATGCAGCGGAAAATATCAATTAATCTAGAGCAATTAGGAAACTAAACCTTAAAGGACCTTGACTTAATAAACCTTTTAACAATAACAAAATAAATAGATAAATGAAAAATACTAACCTTTGAGAAAACTAATTTCTCATGTGCAGACCACCTTTCAGAACCATCATGCAGATTCCTTGCTCGACCTTCCATGCTTTGGATGGCAAGTACCCAAAATAGAATACCTCTAATGGTTCACACCCATGAACCAAGAGAAACTCCAAATCCTAGGGTCCCGACTCTAAGTCGTGTAAACTCTCACAAGGATTAGGAATGAGAAAGAGAGAAGGAAATGAACTAAATTCGAATATGGGATCATTGGAAAGCTTAGGGATGGCCTCTATTTATAGGGGAGAGGAAGCCCTTGGATTTTAACCCATGGCCGATGTGGGATAGATTCTGACGCATTTAGCCGCCGGCTAAAGCTTTTAGCCGGTGGTTGAAAGTAATCCTTTCCCAGGTCAAACACGCGTTGCACCGCCATAAACCCTAATCCATTTAGCCGCCGGCTAAAGCCTTTAGCCGCCGGTTAAATTGTCTTTCTAGATATTCCTTTTAGTTTCTAATTAATATTCAATTAATAAACTAACTAAATATTCTTTATAGATTCTGTTATTTTTTTTTAACTTCTGATTAATTTATCAACTTGATAAATTAACATACTAATTAATTAACTTATAATATTAATTTCAATTAATATTATCTCTCTTGTGACACGCCGCAAATTTAAACGCGATTACGTACACTAAACATTTGCATTTTAAGCTGATTCCCTAACTTAGAGTGAATTCACAACACTTTTAGAGGTAAGTCTAGCAAAGCCCAACTAGTTAATACGTGTAGTATTACATTTTGTAATTGCGTACAAAACGATTGGAACAAATGCGACAAAAATATACGACTGTTGGTGAACAAAATTTATTTAATAATATGAAATTATTAAATGACATTAATATTTACTAAATATTATATTGCTAATATTTACAAAGTATTTCATATCGTACAAAACGTGTTATGCAAGACAAAACATATCCGCCAAACATAGTTATATTTTTATAAGTCACTTAAAATAATTTAATAAAATATTTTGAGTAAAAAACATATTCGAAAACATTTTAGATATTTAATCATTTAAAAATATCGCACGAAATAACAATCGGGCAAACGAACACGGACTAAATACCACGAAACGGGGACCAAAATCCCCTCTCCTTTTTGTTTGGGCCGGTTACCACTCCCACCCCCAAAATCTTATTCTCATTTCTTCATTCACAAAACACAAACACACATCTCTCTCTTTTCTCTCATTTTTCTCAACAACAACCCTAACAACAACAACCCTAACAACAACCACAAAAATCATCATCAACAACAACAAAATCGGACACACAACAACAACAAAATGTATCATCAACCTCATCTTCAAAATCCAAGCTCAAGATCCACCATTTTCATCTCAATTTTCATCTCCCACCTAACTTTCGGTTTCACTCAAATTTGGTAAGATTTCACCACTTTTCCTTGTTATTTCGTGATTATTATGAGTGATATACCATGTATTAGTGTTTCTACAACAGATTATACCCAAAAATTGACCCAAAACTCATTTCCCCCAAACTTTCGTCGAACAGTTCGTTGTGTCGCTTTTGGCCCAAAAACAATGGTGCGACACAAGCTTTTGTGTCACATTATCTTTCTTACGTCGCACATAGCGACACAAGCCATTTCTTACGTCGCAAACTACTCAATATCGCACCTAGCGACACAATACCTTGTGTCGCATTAAAATTTCGGATGTCGCATTTGGCGACACAAACCCTTGTGTCGCAGAACCTTTTAGCGACACAGTCCTTATGTCGCAAAACTCAGAACCTTAAAAACACATGTTTTTCACTAAGTGTCGGAACCAGATTTTACCCCTTGGACCCCGCTACCAGGGGCGCTGCCCCCGGACCCCGTACACAATTTCATACTTTATGAAACACAATGAAACAATATGATAATACTTTCAGAGATTATTATTACAAACCGTTACCAACAAGTCGTGTACATTTTCACAACTACAAATTGCGAATGTAAACATTAAAACAAACACTTGGGTCATAATCTAGTTGTGTGAACACTAGTATGGATGATCAAACTAAGACATCCACATAATTATACTTATAAATCTCTCACTTTTGGGCTTTAGAGATTTCACTTGAGTTTTAGGCTTTGCTAGCGCTCGAAACTTTACTTAGCTCAACAGGTGAGTTCACAGCCCCACTTTTAACTACTTTATTGATTGCCATAAATGCTTTTACTTACATGATTGTATACTCGTTTTACTCGAACGATTAGAGTACTTTAAACTGTTGAACTCTTATACAAAACTGGTATTTATGAAACAACATTTTCATACTATAAACTTATTAAACTTTGTTTGGTAAATCGGAGAATGACCGGTACTTTTTATGTAAACGCTGGAGAAGGACCAGCAACGTATTTTAGTGCCAGAGAACGACTGGCCGAGTTGGACGGGAGAACGACCCGTGCGTGTTTAGACCGGAGAACGACCTGTATTGTGTTTCGCTGGAGAACGACCTGTCCTGTGTTTCGCTGGAGAACGACCAGCAGTGTTTAGTGCCAGAGAACGACTGGCCAAGTTGGACGGGAGAACGACCCGTACGTCTTTAGACCGGAGAATGACCGGCACTATTTTGGAAACGCTGGAGAACGACCAACAACGTATTTCAAACCGTGTTTTGGGTAACATCCCATGTAAACTGTATTTTGGGCAACATCCCAACCGAACTATATTTGGATAACATTCCACAACACGTTTACTTAACTATTATGGCAACAACTGTTTATGAACATATTTGGTTTAACGAACTGTACTTGCAAACTGAAAACCTGTGAATTCACTCAACCTCGTTGTTGACTTTTACTATGTTTTTCAGGGAATTAGCAGCACACATAAGGACCACCTGCACACAGGGAACATAGGCGACCCTTGAAGCTTTAGGATGCCAACTTTTGAAACATATGGATTTCTTTTATTTAACTAAAGTTGTTTTAGTCATATTTACGAAATCTACTTTTGTAAACATAACTACTTTTACGTTTGTACAATTCGATGATTTGTACAACTTTGTAACTATTACTATTGGCATTCTTATAATATATGTTCTGTTGTAATCATATGCTCTGATACGTATGCATGTACAATGTTGGTGTCATTACCCCCATACTTAACTAAATGCTTCCGCTAATAAAAAATCAACGAATATGGGGGTGTGACATCTCTTATTGTTTCTCTTACTGTTCATTGAGGGCAACCCTAAAAGGACTCCACTTTAACGATAGTCTTACCAATTAGTTATGACCTTGGACACTATTTTCAACAATCTCCCACTTGGACAAGTCATCAACTACTATTGGTCCAAGTCTCTATCCTATTAACTAAGTAGAGAGTGTCATCTAATGCAATTGCCGAACTCTGAATCATATCTAGAGACAACCCTTTAGATAAGTGATCATATATTCCTTTATTTCTAATATCGTATGAAACTGGAACATGGATTTTAATCAATCTCCGAATTCAAGATTATGTTTTCTGATCTCCGATCAATTTTGACTAATAGGACTACAAAATTGTACAATCAATTTAGTCCTGGCTTGGCCAAACACTTTATAAGTCAACATTTAATCATCAGAGGGCCCATAGATATCGCTTTTCCTCTTAGGCAAAAGGAACAAATAAATTTCGCATACATAGCACTAGTCAACTCATCAAGTCATACCTAGCGTATCCTTTATGACTGGCATTTACGCACAGTGTTTGAATAACCTAAAGTATAACTGACTTGAAAACTAGGAACTCAATGTATCTCGATTTTAAGAATATAAGATATTATCATCTCAGAGTTACTCGTGATTTCAATCCATGAAGTAACTTCCATGAGTGCGGGTTTCTCCTATACTTAAATCCCCATTAAGTACTGATAACACGCAAAAAGTCATGTTTTTACGTGCATTAATCTCACCTTTTTAGCCCAATATGTGACAAAACTAATCAAAATAGATACTTTATCATTAAAACTCATCACATGGGCCAAAATATAGACAATATTTCAAAAGTCAACTAAAATGGTCGAAAAACACGATAAATCTAACGAATACGATCATAAGCATTCTCGTTCACTCGTTCTAGCACTTTTTGAGCCACACAAAGAATTATGACCTCTAACTTATGTCATTTTCTTCATTAAGAAAATACGAACGCGTGGATATAAAGAACGCTCAAAACGGATAAACGACGAAGAAGTTACGCCCGAACGAAGAAACGAAGAACCGAAGAACCAACATACGGCTGAACCAAGCCGTATACGGCTGGGCCTGGACCGTATACGGCCTGCACAGATCATATACGGCATGTGTCCAGCCGTATATGGCCTGGTTCAGCCATATTCACCCTGTGCTCAGCCGTATACGGTCCAGCTCAGCCGTATCGTGCGTTTGGGTGATAAAAATTTGATTTTTATTCGCCTTTTCGATACGGTTGTGCGTTTGAAGGTTTGGATACGGTCTACGGATACGGCTGTGCGATTCCTATAAATACAATCACCTCCTCACCATCTTAAGACATGTTTTTTTAGAATTTCTCTCTTTCTCTCACTACTCTCTCTCTAAAAATTAGTTTGTTAGTTAATTAGGTTAGTTAATCTAGTAGATTAGTAGCTTACTTGTAACGGAGGTGCTCCGAGACTGCGGTGTCGCACGATTTGTAATAACGCTTTGTCAGGTTCTATTATAATCTCTATCTTGTTATTTTAAATAATGTTGTGCTGTTGCTATACTTGTTTAGAATTACTTGCTAGGATTATTGCTATGCTTAGCTAGACAAATCTGTGTTTGCTATGATAGTTGCCATGCTAGGGTAGTTATACTTAAATCATGTTGTTACTCTGTCTATATGCTGTTAAATTATATTTGAATCTATGAATTGAATCTTAAATGTTTATCTATCCAACTTATGCTGTGGTTAGTAACATCCTTCTAGGCTTGGCCAATTGCTAGTTGTATGCCGCTAATTATTCTGTGTTTGATGTCATTGAACTCGACATGGTCGGTGTTCTCCTGGTTGAAATATTATCGGAGGGAGACACGGAGCGTAAGATTAGAGATAGATTAGATTCAGGTCATTTAACAAGTGTCTTAGAGAGAACTTTCGGGACACTTGTGACTTAACCATGTACCCCGTCACTCTGCATAATTGATCCATGCTATGCTACCTTTCTGCATGTTCTTGTTTGATTGTTGCTTAGGGTTTGCATGCTAGTATCTGTTATGCTGATTAGTTACATGATTAGGTTTTCGAATATTTATCAGTTGCATACACCAGTTTAACATGCATAGAATAGTTAAAATGATTTATATGAAATAATGATGAATAATTTAATCAGCCGTTAGACCAGACCATCCCAACTTGTCCCGGTAGGAAACCCTTGTTCATGTTTTTGTTTATTCAACAATTCATGCCATGATTCGGATATCTCAAATATCCGAGATTGGGGAGCAAGACTCGAGGATGGTTGTTGGTTAAATTGGTTGCTACATTTGGGACAACTTCCGGTGTAGTTTACATTCCATAACTGTTATCCACGTGACATGTTATTTATCTGATTGCGGACAACTCTACGTTAGATAGATAATAGGCTAGGAGTTATGGCTCATTAGGAAATATTGTTGTCATCTTAACTAAGGCTTTATCCCATTAACTACCCTTAAATAACATGAGTAATTATCATACTAAATACACTCGCTTCACCTATAAGTTCTCGTTACCACCTCACCTCCACTTCACTTTATTTTAATGTAATTTTAGATAATTAGTAGTTAGTTAAAACCAAAAAAAACCAAAACCTCTTTTAAACCCTAGCTAAATCCCCATAGATAACTAAAGTCCTAGATCCCATGCCCGTTGTAGTTTGAAGAACGACCCTAGGTCATACCTATCGCTGTACTCACCCATAGCTTTAGTATACTTAGGCCCAACAAAAACAAATTTTAAAACCCATTGATCCATCCAAGCGGGAGGCCCGCAACGACAGGAAGCAATTCCTAAAAGACTGACCGTTCGGCTGGCATCAAGCTTTTTGGCGCCGCTGCCGGGGACTACAACGACCGATTTAGGAATTTAGTTGTCTTAGTTATTTAGCGACCCTTTCGGAAGATCAATATCATCCGAAAGTTCCTTTTCTGTTCTTTCCTTTCCAAAACTCTCTTTTCTACCAAACCCGAACTTCATCAGCTATGACGAATCGTATTACTCTCGCCTCAACCTGTGCACCACTACTGGAAGGAAGAGGAGGACCTATCGTGCTGCCCGATGAAAACTTCGAAATTAAGCCTAGCGTTTTCAAGTTACTCAAAACCTTCTGCCAATTTCACGGTTTTCCGCTCGATGATCCAAATTCACATTTGGATAGATTCGTCAATCTTTCTGATTCCTGTGAGCAATCAGGGATTTCAAGAGAAGTCTCCCGACTATATCTTTTTCCCTATTCTTTATCTTCGCGTGCTCGAACCTGGTTTGATGAACTCGAACCCAATTCGATTCATACTTGGGAAGAGTTGGCTACTAAGTTTATGGCTAAGTTTTTCCCTCCTTCCAAGCAAACCAAGCTCAAGGATGACATCGTCAGTTTCCGACAAGAAACCAATGAATCATTATATCTAGCATGGGAACGATTTAAGAAGATGCTTAACAGATGTCCGAATCATCAAATAGGTAAGACGAACCTAATCTGCATATTCTACCATGGTCTAACTCCTCAGCACAAGTCAACCTCGATGGTGCTTCTCAAGGAAATTTCATGTCACACACTTCTGAAGAAGCCTGGGAGCTAGTTGAGACGATAGCAATGCATCAACATGACTGGGAGTTTGGCAAACCGGCTAAGGAAGTAACTAGTACTTCAAGCCTATCCTTTGAAGCTCTGAAAGCTCAAGTGGAAAATCTCTCCAGAGTCTTCAAGGATCTTCAATCTTCTACACCTCAGCCTCGTAAAGATACGGAAGAAATTCTTGTCACTACTATTAAAAACCCTGAATCAAACTTTCATTCTAAACCTTTCATTCAGCGGCCAACCAATAACCCACCTACCCAGTTTTTGCAACCTTTATCCTCTAATATGTCAGATTTCCCCGTAAATTCTCAACAACACTATAATGAAACTTTGACTAATTTCATAGTTGATCAAATGAACATACACAAACAAGTAATAGATTTTCAAGATAAAATTGATGCTTTACTTAAAATATCAGAAGATTTGATCAAAAACCTGGAAGTTAGTCTTAAACAACTGTTTTTAAAAGTTGAGAACCAAGGAGGAATCATGGTCATCCCTAGAGGAGGTAAAGAAACCAGAAATGAGAAGTCCTCAGATAATTCTTCAAATCAACTTCCTATCTCTGAACCGACCACTGATCCAGTGCCTAGTGACACCCCTGTCACTGCACCAGATCCAGTATCACCTAAAGCCCCAGAAATCATTCCACGAACTAGGATACCCTTCCATGGTAGGCTTAAGAAAGAGAAACAGGAAGCACAATTTAGGAAATATCTAGACATGTTTAAAAGCCTGCACTTAAACATTAGACTATTAGACGCTTTAGTAGATATGCCTAGCTGTGCTAAATTTTTCAAAGAACTCATTTCAAATAAGGAAAAATTAAGACAAATAGTTAGTTTACCCTTAGATGCTGAATGCTCATCAATCATGTTACATGGCCTTCCACCCAAACTAGGAGATACTGGCCGTTTCACTATTCCCTGTTTTCTTCAAAACATCCAAGTTAGTAACGCCTTAGCTGACCTAGGAGCTAGTGTCAATCTTATGCCTTACTCTCTCTATAAGAAACTAGGATTAGGTGAACTGCTACCCACTCAAATGACCATCCAATTAGCTGATAGATAAGTTAAACTCCCCCGAGGAATTGCTAAAGATATAATGGTCTGAGTCGGTAAATTTATCTTCCCGGTTGACTTTGTCATTATGGATATTGAGGAAGATGCACACGTTCCCCTCATCCTTGGTAGACCTTTCCTAAACACTGCCTAGGCTGTGATAGATGTAAATGAAAAATATTTAAAACTGAGGGTCGGAGCGGAGGAAGTCACCTTTAATGTCGATAAGTTGATGAAGCACCCTATGGGAGAAGATCTTGGTCTTGTGGATGCCATGCAGGAAATATATGACGAGCATTTGGAGGAGATTCTAGCAGTCAGCAGTAACGAACCTTTCTCCAGCACTGTCATCACCAAAAGAAGACTTTGCCTGAACGACATCGGACTCTGCTCGGCTATCTCTGACCAATCAGCACCTTCCGGAGAGCTGCTATTTTCCTTACCTGAAATGAAGAATCCTTTAGCACCGCCTAACTACTCTCCCACGAACAACTCTGTTGTTGCTGTTCCTTTAGGCGAAGGCATCCCTATCCCACTTTTAAGAAGAAATCAGTTTTTTCTGATACCCGAATCGTCTCCGTCTGTAGCTGAGATTCTCAAATCTTTCGAGGAGATGGATTTCGGTACTTTGCCACATCTATCTGAAGGTTGTGAGAAATCAAATCCAAAAATCACCATAAGTACTTCTTCTAAAGCTCAATTTCAAAAGTTCGCACTCACCGACAACAATGTTGTCATCATCACTGAGGATAATGCAACCTCTTCATCATCTACATGCAAATACGAGTTAAAGAAGAACGCGCTTTCCAATGAGATACAACTAGTAGAAATAGCATCAGCCACTACAGCCGACTCATCTCCAGAAGAATCAGAGTTCCAAAAGGAGTATGACGAGTTACAAAGAGACGAGATCGCTCGAATGAAACCCTCTATCGAAGAACCGCCAGAATTGGAGCTGAAGGAATTACCCCCTCACTTGGAATATGCTTTTCTCGAAGGAACCTCACATCTACCCATCATAATTGCCAAAGGTCTTTCACCTAAAGAGAAAGCAAGACTTATCCAGGTCTTGAAGTCATACAAGAAGGCGATTGCATGGAAGATTTCTGATATACAAGGGATCAGTCCAAATTACTGCACGCACAAGATACTCATGGAAAACGACTTCAAACCTTCCATACAGAGACAGAGGAGAGTAAACCTGAAGATTCAAGACATGGTCAAGAAAGAGGTTATCAAACTCTTGGATGCTGGTATGATCTATCCTATCTCAGATTCCCCATGGGTCAGCCCAGTTCAGGTTGTCCCAAAGAAAGGAGGAATGACGGTTATCGCTAATGAAGATAATGAATTGATTCCTACACGAACCGTCACCGGCTGGAGGGTGTGTATCGACTACCGGAAATTAAATGAAGCCACCCGGAAAGATCACTTCCCTCTGCCATTCATCAATCAGATGTTGGAAAGATTATCGGGGAATGAATATTACTGCTTCCTCGATGGTTTCTTCGGCTATTTTCAAATTCCTCTCGATCCAAAGGACCAGGAAAAGATGACATTCACATGTCCATATGGTACATTTGCCTACCGCCGCATTTCATTCAGTTTATGCAATGCGCCTGCAACATTTCAAAGGTGTATGGTGGCAATATTCCATGACATGATTGAACAGTGTATGGAGGTATTCATGGATGACTTCTCAGTCTTCAGTGATTCCTTCACATCTTGTCTTTCCAGCCTTGAAAGGATGCTAGCCCGATGCGAAGAATCAAATCTTATCTTAAACTGGGAAAAGTGCCACTTTATGGTGAAAGAAGGAATAGTTTTAGGACATCGAATATCAAAATCTGGAATCGAAGTTGACAAAGCCAAAGTTGAGACTATTGCCAAACTTCCGCCACCTACTTCTGTTAAAGCCATTCGCAGTTTTCTAGGTCACTCCGGATTCTACCGTCGCTTTATCAAGGATTTCTCTAAGATCTCTCGACCTATGACGCACCTTCTCGAGAAGGATACTCCGTTTGTCTTTTCAGATGACTGTCTTAAAGCTTTCAACATTTTAAAGGATCAGCTCACACATGCACCGATCATGGTCGCCCCCGATTGGAGTCTTCCATTCGAAATCATGTGCGATGCTAGTGACTTCGCTATTGGAGCTGTCTTAGGGCAAAGGAAGGAGAAGCAGTTTCAGCCAATCTACTACGCCAGCAAGACACTCACTGATGCATAAGAGAATTACACCACAACAGAGAAAGAGCTTCTTGCGGTAGTATTCGCTTTTGATAAATTTCGTTCTTATTTAATATTGTCCAAAACTATTGTCTATACAAATCACTCAGCCTTGAAGTATCTCTTCAAAAAGCGAGACGCTAAGCCAAGACTGCTTAGATGGATTCTCCTCCTCCAAGAATTTGACATAGAAATCAAGGATAAAAAGGGAGCCGAGAATGTCGCAGCAGATCATCTTAGTCGACTGGAAAATCCGTCGATGGAGAAGCTTGATGAGAGAGAGATTCAATACCAGTTTCCTGAAGAACAACTCATGAATATCGGAGGATATCAAAAGGGATCTCAATTCACTTACAACCCTTGGTATGCAGACTACGCAAATTATCTGGTTGGAGGAATTGTGCCAAAAGGAATGCCCACCTCTAGAAGGCGCAAATTCTTTAGAGATGTAAGGAACTACTATTGGGACGATCCATACTTATTCAAAGTATGCCCGGACCAAATCATCAGAAGATGCGCAGACGAGAGGGAGGCAAGGAACATTCTTCACCAAAGTCATCACGGACCAACTGGAGGACATCATGGAGCAAATATGACTGCAAGAAAGGTATATGACTCTGGCTTCTACTAGCCTACTATATTCAGAGATGCTCACGACTTGGTGAAACGCTGCGATGCTTGCCAAAGGTTTGGAAGTATTTCATCGAGAAGTGAAATGCCACTTACTAACATCCAAGCTTGCGAGATCTTCGATATATGGGGGTTGGATTTTATGGGACCATTCCCAAAATCATATGGGAAAGAGTATATTCTGGTTGCTGTCGACTACGTCTCCAGATGGGCCGAAGCTCAAGCATTTCCTACAAATGATTCCCGAGTAGTGGTGTAATTCTTAAAGCAGCTCTTTTCACATTTCGGTACTCCAAAGGCGATCATTAGTGATCGAGGCACGCACTTCTGTAATGCTCAGTTTATGAGGACATTACAATATTATGGTGTTACCTATAAGACCTCTACGGCTTACCACCCGCAGACGAATGGGCAAGCCGAAGTGACGAATCGAGCGCTCAAGAGAATTTTAGAACGAACCGTGGTTAATCATAGGGAAAGATGGGCTGAAAAATTAGACGATGCTCTGTGGGCGTTCAGAACCGCATATAAATCGCCACTAGGAACCACGCCCTACAGACTAGTCTACAGAAAAGCGTGTCATCTGCCGATAGAGTTGGAGTATAAAGCTCACTGGGCGCTACCTTTCTGCATGTTCTTGTTTGATTGTTGCTTAGGGTTTGCATGCTAGTATCTGTTATGCTGATTAGTTACATGATTAGGTTTTCGAATATTTATCAGTTGCATACACCAGTTTAACATGCATAGAATAGTTAAAATGATTTATATGAAATAATGATGAACAATTTAATCGGCCGTTAGACCAGACCATCCCAACTTGTCCCGGTAGGAAACCCCTGTTCATGTTTTTGTTTATTCAACAATTCATGCCATGATTCGGATATCTCAAATGTTCGAGATTGGGGAGCAAGACTCGAGGATGGTTGTTGGTTAAACTGGTTGCTACATTTGGGACAACTTCCGGTGTAGTTTACATTCCATAACTGTTATCCACGTGACATGTTATTTATCTGATTGCGGACAACTCTACGTTAGATAGATAATAGGCTAGGAGTTATGGCTCATTAGGAAATATTGTTGTCATCTTAACTAAGGCTTTATCCCATTAACTACCCCTAAATAGCATGAGTAATTATCATAGTAAACACACTCGCTTCACCTATAAGTTCTCGTTACCACCTCACCTCCACTTAACTTTATTTTAATTTAATTTTAGATAATTAGTAGTTAGTTAAAACCAAAACCAACCAAAACCTCTTTTAAACCCTAGCTAAATCCCCATAGATAACTAAAGTCCTAGATCCCATGCCCGTTGTAGTTTGAAGAACGACCCTAGGTCATACCTATCGCTGTACTCACCCATAGCTTTAGTATACTTAGGCCCAGCAAAAACAAATTTTAAAACCCATTGATCCAGCCAAGCGGGAGGCCCGCAACGACAGGAAGCAATTCCTAAAAGACTTACCGTTCGGCTGGCATCAAGTACCCATGAGTGTTGCAGCAATCTCCATGCAATGTCTAATCTCCATCGACAATCTACTAACATTCCATGACAGTCTTAATTCACCACATACTTCCTATAGTGTGATCGACTGAGGAGGTTTGAGTAAATCTAATTACTCTGGAAGTGGTGTCTAAACATGCGAAACTGAAACACAATGATAAACCATAGTAAATGGCAAAACTCCTTTCAATTAATAAATCTCCATTATTTAATCACCAAATCTATTCTAGTTCCCATCATTGTTTGTAATGTTTCAAAATCAAACTAACAACTAAAACTTTATCTCGTAAACCTATGCTCCCAGCATGTTTACTGATCGTGTGTCCATCACAATCATGTGTCCCTTTTCTACCTTCCTTTGAACAAAATGGTATTTCATTTCAATGTGCTTTGGGACTTTCCATTATCACATAATATTTCATTGGGATTCATACTATTGGAACACCTCCAAGATCATCAATGAAATTCCTCATTATTATGACTTCCTTTAAAGTATCACAAGTTTCAAGATACTCAGATTCCCATCTGTTATTGTATCTTGCTTTGAATTTTTCAAAGTTTTCGTTTCCCCTTTCGGTAAGAGTACCCAACCAGATTGTGAACGATTATCATCTCTATCTGTTTGTAAACTTACATCAATATAAACCGTTACTCTAAGTTTCTCTTCTCGCCTATTATCTAAGAACTCGTTTCCAGTATTTCTCAAATACTTAACAATATTCTTTACAACTGTTTTATGACCTTTACCAGGATTCTGCTGATGTTAATTCACTATGCTCCAAGCAAATGAGACATCGGGTCTTGTATACTTCATGGCATGTACGATCGATCCTATAGCCGAAGCCTATGGGACTCGACTCATTTAGTTCAATCTTGTACAGTCTTTGGACAATAATCTTTTAGTAATCTTTATGCCATGATGTAAGGGTAGATTCCCTTTCTTAGAATTTTCAATTTTAAAACTTTTCAAAATTTTATTCTAAGTACATGTCCTGGTTAAGTCTTTTGAGATGATTTCAACATATCTCTATAAATTTTTGTACCAAGAATATATTGTATCGTTCAAATCTTTCATAGCGAAATATTCTCCCAATCATCTCTTTTACACCTTGTAATGTTGGGATTACATTTCCTATGAGTATTATATCATTCAAATATAATACCAGGAAGACTAGAATGCTGACACTAACTTTGACACATATGCTGGACTCATCTATGCTTCTAGAAAATCTAAACTGTTTGACTTTCTCATGGAAGCAGAGATTCTAGCTACAAGAAGCCTGTTTAAGTCCATAAATGACCTTCGGAAGATTACACACTCTATTAGGATACTTTGCATTTTCAAAACCTTCCGGTTGTGTCTTGAACACATCCTCTGTCAGTTTCTGTTAAGAAAAGTGGTTTTGACATTCATTTGCCAAATTTTATAACCATGAAATGCAGCTATTGTAAGCAATATCATAAATGACTTTATTTCAGCTATTGGTGGGAAGGTTTCCTCATAATCAATCCCGAAGGTTTGAGTATAGCCCTTCGCTATCATCCTAGCTTTATAAGTGTGTACTTCCCATCCATGTCTATCTTCCCCTTGAAGATACACCTACAACTGAGTGTAGTGCCAACCAATATTCCAAACTTGGTTGTTAGACATTGACTAAATGTAAGTTTTCATAGCTTCTTTCCACTTAGCAACCTTAGGGCCTGCCATCGCTTTCTTTGTAGTTACCAGACTCATCTAATCAACTTAGTGTACTGTCACTAATCTTATCCTGTTCTTCTTTATGGAAACCATAATAGAACCGAGGAGGTTTGCTAACTCTACAATTACGAGCGGGAAAGGATATGTCATCAAGTTCAACAGGTGTTACCACCTCTTGTTGAGTGTCAGTGTTTACCATAGTTTCGTCATCGGTAGATCCTTGAATCTTTTCAAGATCAATTGTACTCCCACTGTCCTCTTTAGATACCATTTCTCTTTCAAGGAACATTTCTTTTCGAGCTACAAAGACCACATTATCCTTGGGTCTGTAAAAAATATCTAAATGACTACTGTGGATAACCGATGAAAAGATGTCTTCAGATCTGTATTCTAGCTTGTGCTAAGTTTCTCGTCCAACGATAACTTCACAATTCCAGATTTAGATGTGCCCAAGATAAGAACCTTTTCTCTTTCACATCCTCGTTCTTGGTGAGTATTAGATTTAAGATATGTGTGACTTTCTATAATGCCTAACCCCATAAGCTTATTTAGAAGTGTTACCTGACTCGTCATTGATTGAACCTTGTCTAATAGGATTCTACTTCTCCTCTCAGCTACTCCATTCAGCTATGGTGTTCTAGGAGGAGTCAACTGTGAAACTATTCCACAGTGTTTATGATGATCAAGAAACTCGACACTAAGGTTTTCTCTTCCCTTATCGGATCGGAGTACCTTTATCTTTCTGCCCATTTGGTTCTCTATATTGTCCTGATACCTTTTGAATTTCAAAAGTATATGACTTATGTTTAATCGGATAAACATGTCCATATCCACTGACATCATTCGTGACATAGTAGTGATTTTCATCTTTTGTGGTGCATCGGAAAGGTCCATACACTTCCGTGTATACCAACTCCTGTAGTCATTCACGACATTGTGAATAGTGATTTAGTTATCTTGCCCAATAAACAAGATTCGCATACATCCTCCGATTTGAGGTCGAATGATTCCAACACTCCTTCCTTTTGGAGTTGGGTGATGCGTTTCTTGTTTTCGTGCCTAAGATGATAATTGCCACAATTTTGGATTTATCAAGCTCATTAGACGAACCAACATTTAAATTACTTTGCTAACATATTCAACATTTTCATATATGCCTTTGCAAGGAGAAGCTTTTATCACCATTTTCATTATCAAATGAAAACTGATAACTATCCTTAAACAAGCATGAAATGAAACTATGTTCGAATACCAAAAATTATTTAAATGTATCATAACTCCAGATTTTAGCATAAGCTTTAACTTTCCAATGGGCATGACACTCTTGTCTCCCATGACTAAGTTGAGCTCTCCATGCCTCAAACTTTTACTTTCCTTTAGGCCTTGCAACATAATGCAAATGTGAGTACCACACCCTATATCCAAGACCTACGAATTTTAATTTGTAGTTTATTGGAGTTCGATCATTTATATACCTGAATCCTTTACGACCTTACTGTCATTAAGGTCCTTCAGATATATTAAGCAGCAACACTTCTAGTGCCCCTCTGTGTTGCAGTAAAACACACTGCTTCCTTTGGATCATTTGCCAGTGCAATTTCAAATTCAATCTTTCTCTTAGCCCTACGATTGGACTTTCCATTCGTAGCTATTCCATATCTTTTTCTTTTCTTTGCATCATGACCAATTGACAACACAGGAACTGATGAGCTACAGGGCACATCAATCTTCTTGATCCCTTGCTCAGTAATTTTTGAAGTTCCATTATTCAGGTCTCTTTCTCATTCAAAACCATTTGACATAAGGTTACAAACTGTTTTTAGACAGCTGGCTAACGGACAGAATATCTTGATTATAATATTTCCGGTGAGCTTTAATCTATTCTTGAGTTGAATCACAATCAATTGTGGGAATTTACTTATCGAAAAGATGCTCCTTATGCTCGTCGAGAACATACTCCTTGCTCTCGTACTTACGGTTTCACAGCTTATCGAGAACATACTTCTTGTTCCTTAGAGTGAACCTAGGGTTTCATCACCTATCCATACAGTTTGAACTGGTAAGTCTTTCCCTCCCAAGAACTGAGAGTAGTGAGAAGTGGATTGTTTTGTGGAATTGGGAACGTGAGGATTATTACCATTTTCAATAAATATTTTTGAGATAAAACTATTTTAGTTAGTTTGACTATTCCTTAATTAATTACCAAATTTCTAATTAAGTTTAGGATCTATATTTTCAGTTTTATGAAAAGGATTGCCGTAATCATATAACTAAAATAATTTTGTCTATTTCATTTCTATGAAACTCCTAGATCCTTGAGATTCATTGATTCTTATAAATGGCATGTTAATCCCGGTTATGTTGATCTACTATTCATGACTGGTATACCGAGGATCATGAACAAGATGGTGAATTAACCATGCGAACCCCACGTGATGCCCAGCTCAAATACGCTCGAGAATCGCGAGTTCCACATCACCTCTTAGTATGTTCTCATATTAATGTGTCGGTAAACCACACACGCTCCATTAACAGACCATACGAAAGATGTGCGGTTTTCATGGGTTAGCATACTATTCACATTTTAGTATCTAGAACGGGATTTTTTTTAGTACTTTTAGGTCATATTTTTGATCTTGACATCATCCTATCAAAAGTCCTTGGTAGCTCCATTGAACACACAACGAAGCGGAGAATCAGGTCAGTGCGAAGCCTATTATAAACCTGACTTCTTTAGGGAAGCAGAGCGACCTGCCTTTTACCTCTCTTATAGTTTGTTCACTATGGGTGAGCCGATTTATCAATTGACTGACGATGTATTTAACTTGAATGATACATATACATAAATCATATTATATATAAGGTCTCTCTTAAACATTTAAGGTTCTGGGTTCTATTTTAAAACATTTTAAAATTGAGCGTATATTTTAAACCATTAAAATACTGAGGTCTGATTAGTAAATAAACTAACTGTATACATATACAAATCTATTATACATATATACTTAATTTAGTTATTTGGACGAAATAAAAAAAATTCTATTTCCAAATACATTTTATCTACATTTTGTATTGCTATCATTATTAAGCTATGGCTCTGATATCACTGTTGGGTTTTCTATTCTCTAACTAGATTAACATATGCAGCGGAAAATATCAATTAATCTAGAGCAATTAGGAAACTAAACTTTAAAGAACCTTGACTTAATAAACCTTTTAACAATAACAAAATAAATAGATAAATGGAAAAATACTAATCTTTGAGAAAACCAATTTCTCACGTGCAGACCACCTTGTAGAGCCATCACACAGACTCCTTGCTCGACCTTTCATGCTTTGGATGGCAAGTACCCAAAATAGAATACCTCTAATGGTTCACACCCATGAACCAAGAGAAACTCCAAATCCTAGGGTCCCGACTCTAAGTCGTATAAACTCTCACAAAGATTAGGAATGAGAAAGAGAGAAGGAAACGAACTAAATTCGAATATGGGATCATTGGAAAGCTTAGGGATGGCCTCTATTTATAGGGGAGAGGAAGCCCTTAGATTTTAACCCATGGCTGATGTGGGATAGATTCTGACGCATTTAGCCGCCGGCTAAAGCTTTTAGCCGGCGGTTGAAAGTAATCCTTTCCCAGGTCAAACACGCGTTGCACCGCCATAAACCCTAATCCATTTACCCGTCGGCTAAAGCCTTTAGCCGCTGGTTAAATTGTCTTTCCAGATATTCTTTTTAGTTTCTAATTAATATTCAATTAATAAACTAACTAAATATTCTTTATAGTTTCTGTTAATTTCTTTTAACTTCTGATTAATTTATCAACTTGATAAATTAACATACTAATTAATTAACTTATAAAATTAAATTTCAATTAATATTATCTTTCTTATTGTTTCTCTTACTGTTTATTGAGGGCGACCCAAAAAGGACTCCACTTTTAACGATAGTCTTAACAATTAGTTATGATCTTGGACACTATTTCCAACAGTAATCACATGCGATTGAACATCAAAGTATCAATCACATGTGATTAAAAGGTAATCAAATACAAATTTCGAAATCATTAACTATAATCATACAATTAAGTAAAAATCAAGTTGATATCATACATGAATTATCATATATCGGTAAATTGCTAATCAATTAGCAATTTTTAAATGAAAATTATATGTGATTATATACAAAATCATATGTAATTATAGAACAAATCACATGTGATTAAATGTACAATTAGCGATCACATGTGATTTTTAATAAAAACTAAAACAATTTTTTTATTTTTTATTTATAACTATTGATGGGGATGCATATTAAGTTGTAATCATGTGTTAAAAAACCTATACCATGAATAAATAATCGTGAACACATTTTAATTTTTTATCATAAATCACATATGATTATATTGTAGAATTGGGTAAAAAAATGAAGAAGAAAAAATTCATCGAAAGTATAGCATATGACATCTATAATCGAAGAGAAAACGACGTTGGTTCCGAATATGTAATTTTTATAATTTATGGAATTACGGTTTGTGGGATAATTAACCATGGGGGTAAATATTAAAGTGGGTTATGTAGAGAAATGAAGCAATCCTATTGGTTCTCTCATTCTTTACTTTTTTTGCATTTTTAAAAGAACCAAACTCAAACAATACATATTTATATAGTTATATTTATAATAAATTGTAATTATAATTGGAAGAATGTAATGTTTTCTTACCCGCTTTGACATAAGCAGAAGCATTATCCGTTATCATTTGAACCACATTCGCCACTCCGACTTCCTCCACCATTTTATCAAGTATGGTAAATAACAAATTTCCATCCTACATCCATAGATCTAAGAAATACCGAACCCTTTGGAGAGTTCACCATGAAATTAATAATATCTTTTTGGACAACCGAATCATGCCATCCGTCTGATAGAATCTAGCAACCCATTTTAACCCGTTCTTTCTTATGTTCACTCACTTGCTTATGAATGTAATTCACTTCATTGTTAAGCAATGAAACTCTTAATTCATACATACTAGGTGGTTTCATTCCCAGTCCAAATTGTCCGTTTGCTTCAATCATTATCTTAAAACTATTATATGTTGCCGCATGAAAGGAATACCCGCATCATAAAACCATCTCCCAATGCAAGTTTTATCCCTAAGTTTCTTATGTACCACCTGATTTATAGTTTGTTGTCTCGCCCCTTTCCCATCTTTTCTAGCTTTAACTACTTCTTCGGGATTAGGAGTGCACCACTTATCAAATGGACATTTTTATCTTGGTTTTTTCTTTTGAGGACCTTGAGGTATCTTGCCTTTACCCCCTAATTCAACACGATCTTCATCATCATCATCATCATTGAAACTAAAACCAAAGTTGGAGGATAATATTCTTGATGTCAATTCTTCCTCCTTTGCTGCTTCTTTCCGTGACATAAGCTTTTATTTCTTCACGTACCTCAACTGGACATACTAGGCAATCTATTGCATTTTTCCATCCTCCGGCTAAGTGTTGTTTCAAACGATATACTCCTCCGGTTAGTACCTTACCACAAAAGTTGCATTGTACATTTTTCTTATTTTTGGATCTTGAGTTGAATACTTTCTACCTGGATCAACTCATGATGATGTAACCGTAGGAGTGCTTGATCCTGATTCCATTCTATTAATTAAAAAAAGAAACAATAATTTAATCACAATAGCCATATAAACATATACATTACACTATTACATGTACAACGGCTATATACAATCACTTGGTTTAAAAAAGCCATACAAGCATATACATTACATCAGCTATATACAAGCATATACAAAAACGTACAACACCCATATACACTACAAAAACTGGGCTGTCGCTTTTTTAATGTAAAACACAAAAAGAACCAAAATTCGAAACATACTAGTATACTACATTATTAGCAATTATATTATATAAGTATATGTAACAAATTTGAAACAACAAATAGAAACAAAATTACCTTATTTCAGAAAGTCAATGAAAGTCAATTGCTCGTCTAAGTCGTCTGAATGACGAAAATGTTGACTAGATGTTCAAGTAATTCATAATTCGGCCTCAACTTTGATCCAATTTGGCTCCAATTTGGCATTTTTTTGCTTCAGTTAGGTGTTTTGAATGTTGGTGACCGCAAATGGGGTTTCAATATTTACAGCCGTTATAGATCTTTTTATGTTAGAAAGTTAGATAGGGTTAGTAAAAAGCATTAATAGACCAGAAACTGAATCTTGGGCCTAAAAAACTTAGCCTGACAAACTCTAATTATAGGGCCAAATTATTTTTGATAGAAAACCCAAGGCACCAAGGCCCCTCGCCTGGAGCCTAGGCATCGGTTAAAGGGCGCCTCCTATTGTACACTTTGAGTAGGTTTGAAGCGCCATGGCTAGTGCCTCAAAGCGCCCACCTAGGCGCGCTCTTTTATAGCAAGATCCAACCTATATATCCAATACCCTAAATTGTTTCAGACTTTCAGTACATAATATTTGACCCTTTCCCTATTAAATATTTCCCAACAAGCCTAACCCACCCATTTTTCCACTTTAAAGTTATAGATACATACATCATATCGAAATTGTGATGCATCCCCTTTTGAAATTGTCGCACCCCGAAAACACATGGCAGCGGAAATGGGAGGTGTCACGGGGGCGCCGACCAAATCAAATATCACAACACAAAGATTAAAGCAAATGACCTTTATATGAGACATTTAAAAATATTACATTACCATAATTCAAATGTTTACAAAATATTCTGGAGTTCGAATAATAAAACTTGTATTACATCGCTATAACTACAAAATATAGTAATGCAATTTAGTTCCTTGATGTTTGAAAATAATGCGACTCGAGCTATACTATCCAAAGCATCCTACTGTGGTGGGTTACCTGAGAAAAACATACTAAAAGGGTCAACATAAAGTTGGTGAGTTCATAGGTTTGTTAAACAGTTGTTGAGATATCGGTATGAAACACAAGATTTAATAATGTTTGAAATCAATCAAATATGTATACTATTGCCATGAGCTCATAGTCCGAAGCTTAACAATGTGTGTCATGCCTCTTTCGAGTACACGAACGTTGGTTCCCCTGCAAGTGTCTAATCCGATACACTCCTATGTACAAATATTAATACGTCCGTTTGACAGGTTAGCACGACAACCCGGACGGGGATTGACAGTCCCAAATAGATCTATTTACTAATACTCGCGCTAAGTCCAAATTAACGAAGCTATGATGTGTGAGGACTTTAAATGGATTAGTGTGTTAACTCATGCAATCCGTATAGCGTTGTTTGTTGTACTTGTATCATGAAAACAGTTGTGTAAAAGCAGTTGTATGTATTCTCACCCCTGGATATAAAATGGTAAAAAGGGCTATGAAACTCACCTGAGTTTAACAAGCAGCTAGCAAATAGTCAAATAAGCAAGAAAGCCGATGTGCAACCTTCTAACGTCCTAAACGTATAAGGTTGTGTATGTATGAGTAGATGTCTTAAAGACTATCTAAGTAAGTGGAGGGTTAATGTCCACTTAAGCCAATAGTATAGGTGGAGGGTTAATGTCCACCTATAGCTAGTTCATCCAACTAGTATGTCCAAATAAGTTGATTGTTTTGTTTGAGTTTTGGAAAACAGGTACGGCCCGTTGGTGTGGTTATGTAATAATAATTCAAAGTATTATTATTATGTTCATCGTGTTGTATACTTCTCGAAGCATATGAGTTTCATATATGATTCTACATCATAAAGGTTTGATCTTCGTAGGTGTTTATTACTTTTATATATATGTTCGACGTGTTAAGGCTCGGAATTTAGAGTCTAAAATGTGATTTTCTGAAAATTAACTAAGGGTCAAAAAAATCAATTTGAAAAGTCAACTCGCAAAGTCAAAAAGTCAACTCGCGAAGTCAACTCGCAAATCTTCAGTTCGCAAGTCAAACTCAACTCACAAGTCTTTCAACTCGCAAGTCTTCAGTTCGTAAGTCAACTCAACTCGCAAGTCTTCAGTTCGCAAGTCAACTCAACTCGCAAGTCTTTCAACTCGCCAGTCTTCAGTTCGCAAGTCAACTCAACTCGCAAGTCTTTCAACTCGCTAGTCTTCAGTTCGCAAGTCAAAGTCAACTCGCAAGTCTTTCAACTCGTAAGTCTTCAGTTCACAAGTCAACTCAACTCGCAAGTCTTCAGTTCGCAAGTCAAAGTCAACTCGCAAAGTCAACAGTTGTGTTTTTGTTTTGGTAACATGGTCAAACGGGCTCGGTTTGACCCGAAACTTTTACTCAAGCCAAATATAGTTAATAGAGTCCAAATAATTTATCGGTTTGTGTCGGAGTCGTTACGAAGAGTCGGTTTTTAATACGCTTTCAAAAACTTCAAAGTTTCATATTTTCGACTTTGTCGGTTTGGTTCGCCGCTAGATTTTACCTACTTTTGGTCCAAATCAAACTTCACAAATTTTACCAACAGGTCTTCTAAGTGTCTAGTTCCTAACATAAGAATTTCAAGATTTATAATGTCCATTTAAACAATTCCGCGTAACAACCGAACACATTTATCGAAAATCATCAGACCAGTCCAATAAATCGGCCAATAGAGAAAAACGTGTGTGTTTCTGGAAAAAGTTTAAAACACGAAAGTTATAGATCTTTTTGATACGCAAATTTTAAGAAAAAATGCGTTGTCTAAATCTTCCTAGAACTCGAGATATGATTATTTTCGTAAGCTGTGTTTTTGAGACAGATTTATGTGTTTTCATATATACTTTGTAAAAACGTATTTCAATCTTTTATTTGGACATATTAGTGTTAAATGAGCTACAAAAAAGTAAGTAAACATCATGCAAGTAAATAAAATGAAAGGGTTAGTGATTCTCACAAAGGAATGATGAAGAGAAGTTGAAGATGATGAAAATGAGCCTTGATTCTAGTACTTTCTTGTTCTTGATCTTGAACGGGTGATGAATGATGATGATAATAGATGATAATGTGATGAGGTATGATGAATATGATCTGAGTTTATGGGGGTTTTTAGAGAGAGTGGGGCAGATTTTTAAAGAGAGGGAGGAGAGATTGTGTGTGAAATGAACATGAAGAAGTGTGTAAGTGAGAAATGAGGGGAGTGGAAGAGGTTTGAGGTGGTGTAGTCAAATGGACAAGGGAAAAGAGTGGGGGCAGAAAGGGGGCCGGCCAGGGGGCCCACAGGGCTGGGGTTTTTGGTCCAATTTAATTCCCCAAAGTTACGTTAAGTCCAACGATTGTTCACCAACGTCCGTATTTATAACGTGTCGGACTCCGTCTGGTTGTTTCGCACAATTTCACCAAATTGCGTAAGCGTAATTACAACTAATTACGTAAGCGTAATATAAATCAATTACGGGGGTGTATATTCACATAAATATACAAATAGTTACAAGTAATTGCATGTATTTAGCCTAATACTAAACCAAACATACGTAATTAGGGTTTCTAGAAGGTTAAACACTAACCCTAAATCGTCGGGTGTCACATTCTCCCCCTGTTAGGAGAATTTCATCCCGAAATTAGTTTGTTGCCGCAGTCTGTGGGGTATCTAAGAATAGATGTGGATGTTTCAGTCGCATTTGGTCTTCCCGTTCCCAAGTGAATTCAGGACCGCGCCTAGAATTCCACCGGACTTCAACGATGGGAATACGACTCTGTTTCAAACGTTTGACCTCACGGTCCATGATTTCAATAGGTTCCTCGGTGAAAATGGAGTTTATCGTCTATGTGGATCTCGTCGAGAGGAATAACAAGTGTCTCATCAGACAGACATTTCTTAAGGTTAGAAATGTGGAAGGCGTTGTGCATGCCATTGAGTTGGGGTGGTAGCTGCAGACGATATGCCACCGGACCAATCCTTTCAAGAATCTCAAAGGGTCCGATGTACCTAGGGTTCAGTTTGCCGCGTTTACCAAAATGAATGACACCTTTCCAAGGTGACACTTTCAAGAGTACTTTGTCCCCGACTTGGAATTCGAGGGGTTTGCATCTCACGTCAGCATAACTCTTCTAACGATCTCGTGCGGCTTTCAGCCAGGTTTGAATGGTTTTGATTTTCTCGGTTGGTTCCTGAATGATCTCAGGACCAGTGAGTTGGCTATCGCCGATTTCGGTCCAACAAATGGGTGATCGGCACTTTCTCCCATAAAGTGCCTCGAACGGTGCAACATCAATGTTGGTGTGGTAACTGTTGTTGTAGGAAAACTCACACAGGGGTAGGTGGTTTTCCCATGTGTTTTTGAAATCGACTACACAAGCGTGCAACATGTATTCTAAGGTTTAGATGGTTCGTTCACTTTGACCATCGGTTTGCGGGTGGTAGGCGGTACTCATATCGAGTCGGGTACCGAGAGCTTTTTGAAGTGTTTGGCAGAATCGAGAGGTGAAGCGGCTATCTTTATCTGAGATGATTGATATGGGTATGCCATGACGTGCTACAACCTCTTTTTGATGTAGATGCGAGCCAAACGCTCCATCGTGTCGATTTCTTTAATGGCTAGGAAATGGGCAGATTTCGTGAGACGATCCACGATTACCCAAATGGTATCGCAACTGCTCGGTGTTTTCGGTAATTTGGTGATGAAGTCCATGGTTATATTTTCCCATTTCCATTGAGGTATTTCAGGTTGTTGAAGCAATCCGGAGGGTTTCTGATACTCGGCCTTAACCTTGCAACAGGTTAAACATTTGCTAATATAAGTGGCTATGTCAGCTTTCATGTTGGGCCACCAATACCGTTGTTTGATGTCATGATACATTTTGTCAGAACCAGGATGTATAGAGTAGCGAGATTTGTGAGCTTCATCCATCACCAAATCTCCTAGGTTTCCAAAACAGGGTAACCAGATTCGGTTAGAGAAGTATCGGGCTCCGTCGGGTTTGATTTCGAATTGTTTATCCATGCCTCGCAAGGCTTCGTTTTTGATGTTTTCTGGTTTCAGGGCTTCGAGTTGAGCGGTGAGGATTTGAGTGGTGAGATTGTTATGAATGGTTAAACCAAGTGCTCGAACACGAAGTGGTTTTGAATGTTCTTTTCGGCTCAGGGCATCAGCAACAACGTTTGCTTTGCCTGGATGATATTTGATTTTGCAGTCATAATGGGTAAGCAACTCGACCCATCGACGTTGCCTCATGTTGAGATCCTTTTGATCAAATATGTGTTGGAGACTTTTGTGATCGGTAAAGATGGCGCACTTAGTGCCATAAAGGTAATGTCTCCATATTTTGAGAGCAAATACGACAGCTCCGAGTTCAAGGTTATGAGTGGTATAATTCTTTTCGTGGATTTTGAGCTGTCGAGAGGCGTAAGCAATGACTTATTCACATTGCATTAACACGCAACCTAGTCCCTGGCGTTAGTATCGCAGCAAACTATGAAATCATCGGTGCCTTCGGGTAAGGACAGGATTGGTTCACTGCATAGTTTCTGTTTCAGAAGTTGGAAGGTGGACTCCTGCTTATCGGTCCAGTCAAATTTCTTGTCTTTCTGAGTCAGTGAGGTTAAAGGAAAGGCTATCTTGGAGAAATTCTCAATGAACCGTCGATAATATCCGGCGAGACCTAAGAATTGTCGTACCTCAGTTGGTGTGGTTGGTGCTTCCCAGCACTTAATGGCCTCGATCTTGGCTGGATTAACACGTATCCTTTGACTGTCAACGACATGCCCTAGGAACTGTACTGTTCGCATAGAGAACTCACACTTGGAGAACTTGGCGTATAACTCCTCGTGTCTGAGTAATTCCAAGATGGTTTTTAGGTGTTGGCCATGTTCGATTTCGTTGCGAGAGTAGATCAAGATGTCGTCAATGAACACGATGACAAACTTATCTAGGTAAGTTTTGCACACCCGATTCATAAGGTCCATGAATACAGCCGGTGCGTTGGTTAAGCCAAAAGGCATCACTTGAAATTCGTAATGCCCATAGCGGGTTCTGAAAGCTGTTTTTGGGATGTCGAAGTCTCGAACTCGAAGTTGATGAAAACCCGACCGTAGGTCGATTTTCGAGTAGAAGCTCGAACCTTGAAGTTGGTCAAACAGGTCATCAATTCTTGGAAGTGGGTATCGGTTCTTGATGGTAAGTTTGTTCAGTTCGCGGTAGTCAATACACATTCTGAAGGATCCATCCTTCTTTTTAACGAATAGGACCGGAGCTCTCTAGGGCGAAGAACTCGGTCAAATGAATCCCTTGTCCATGAGCTCCTGTAATTGGGTGGATAACTCCTGCAACTCGGATAGGGCTAATCTATACGGGGCTCGTGCCACGGGTGCAGCACCGGGCACAAGTTCGATTTGGAATTCGACTTGTCTAGGCAGAGGTAGGCCTGGCAAGTCTTCGGGAAAGACTTCTGGATAGTCTCGGACGATGGGCACATCCTCAAGTCGCTTTTCAGTCGACTTCTTTTCGGTTATATGAGCAAGGATTGCCTGGTACCCTTTCCTCAGGTACTTTTGAGTTTTCATACAAGAAATGATGTTCAAGGTTGGTTTACCGGTCTCCCCTTATATGATCAAAGTTCCACCGATAACGTGGGGAATACGAACGATTTTCTCGAAACAAACGATTTCGGCCCGATGTTTGGACAACCAGTCCATGCCTACAATAACATCAAAGCTTCCGATTTCAACGAGTATGAGGTCTATGGGGAAAAGTTCGTTAGAGATTTTTAAAGTGCAGTTAGGTATCACACTATCAGCCTCAATCAGTTTGCCATTTGCTAATTCTATGGTGAACTTAGCATCTAAGGTAGTGGGTGCGATATGGAGTAATGGACAAAACTCAACAGATATGAAACTTTTATCAGCATCGGTATCGAATAAAATTGAAATGGTTAGATCTTTTAGGAGAAACATACCGGTAACAACGTTGGGATCTTGGCAGGCTTCTCCAGTGTTAAGCACAAAGGATCTGCCGCGAGCATTGTGGTTATTGTTGTGGTTCCTGTTGTTGTTGTTTCGGTTGTTATTGTTTTTCAGTTTTGGGCAAACATTTGGGAAATGTCCGGTGTTACCGCACTCAAAGCAAGTCTTTGGTGCATTAGGGTTGGTGTTGGTGTTGGCATTTGAGTTGGGAGTTCGGCAATCTTTGGTCAGATGTCCGTAGCTTTTGCAGTTACCGCAGGGGTTACTACACGGACCATCATGGTGACGGTTACATTTGGAACAGTGGGGTTTGTTTCCAACATATCCTTTATTATCCCCGGGTCCTGTACCTGAAGTGTAGGCCTTAACAGTCCTGGCCTTTTTGTTTGGTTGCTGCTGGTTGTTGTCCCACGGCGGACAATCTGGGCCATGAGTTCATGTGCCATGCGGACAGCACTTTGGATGGTCCCGGGTTTTGATGAGATGACGTTCCCTTGGATTGATTCTGGTAGCCCCCAAATGTATCTCTCGATACGTTTGTATTCGGGGTCCACCATGGATGGGCATAGGACAGCTAGCTGGTGGAATCGAGTGGTGTAAGTGGTAATGTCATTTCCCTAAACAGTAAGTTTCCAGAATTCTTCTTCAAGTTGTTGTAGTTGTTCACGGGGACAGTACTCTTCCCTGAGCATTGTCTTGAAGTCTTCCCATGGAAGTTGGTATGCGGTATCAATACCCACAGTTTGGGCATAAGAATTCCACCAAGTGAGAGCTCCGTCAGAAAGGGTGTATGCGTAGAATTTAACCTTGTCTTCCTCAGTTCAGTTGCAGATTCGGAAAACAAATTCTGTCTTTTCGATCCAACGTATCAGACCGATAGCTCCTTCAGATCCTTTGAAATACAAGGTTTTACAGTTCAAGAAGTCTTTGTAGGTACATGGTTTTGGAGTAGATGTGTTAGCAGGTGCGCCTCCACCGCCCGGATTTTGTTGAGCAGCAAGGACTTGAGCTACGCTCTGTGCAATGACTTGAGCGATTTCGGTGTCGGTGTAAGTATGTCGTCTTGGAGGCATGATACTGAACAACAATGAAATGAGACATATAAGAGGTTTATGCGAGGTTATGATATATCATATGTGTATATATAATGAGGTAATATACAACAGCAAAGAATGATAACCATAATTCATTAGATAGAAAGGTTGAATACAGAGTACGACTTTCAAAAGACAACATTCATAAGGATTACAAAAGATGCCAGGAATGTTACATCCGGTCTGAATTCGAAAGTTTACAGAACATGAACATAATAAAGGATAATAAGTTGAGCACATCCTGCCTCAATAGGTTACAATAAGAGAAATAGATCTAGTTCTGATGCAGGTTTACTTGTGACATTAGAGTGACGAGGCGATTTATAGTATCCGCAAGTCTGCTTGTTTGCCTGGCACCTTCTTCAGCCAAGGTTAGTCGTTGCTCGAAGGCACGAGCATACTCCTCAGCTTCCCATGAAGGTTGTTTACATTCTTCCAACCTTGCTTGTAGGATTTCAGTAGCGCTCCTGTTGTCTATAACCTGTTGATGAATCATTTCCAGAGTACGGTTCGTGCCTTCCTGTTCTTGAAGAAGTTGTGCTATGAAATCATCGGTTCGGCGTAGTAGGTAATTCTCTACTATATGATGACCCCGATCTAAGATTTCGAGCCTTTCTTCGTGACGATGAAGTCGGGCTGCTAACACCGGTACCGTATGGTGCGTTGGTTCGTGTGTGTACGGGGAGATGTCCATGGGGTCAGTAGGAATCTGTATTGCTTCCTCAGACCTCCAAGTGTTTAGGGTTGTGGGTAGCCAGTCCCACCTACGGGCGTATGCCGAACGATGGGTATTAGTCGTGGTGTTAGCAGTGGAGTTTGAGTAAGGGTTTGCTCGGGATGATCCGGCATTCCCTCGGCGTCTTCGTACTACCCGGGCTTCGTCGGTCATGTAGTAAAGAGGTTCATGAGAGCTTGGTGTCGTAGTGATAGGTAAAGGAGTGGTACCCCCAGTAGTGGATAACGTTTGAGTTTCGTTGTTCAAGCCGGTTGATGTTACGTTAGAGGAGTCTGCCATTTCTGTGGCAAGGAGTTTATTATACGAGAAGTTAGGGTTATATATAGAAATATAATAACCTAGCACATAAGCACGTATAGGGTTGGTCCCGTTTTTATCCTTGGTCAAAGTCTTCTAATGCATTCCCATTCACTATAACCATTTCAGGTCTTGCATCAATTCTCCTTTAATTGTACATAGTTGATCAGGCTATGTTAAATTAATTCAAATGATGCAATCGCTGAACCAGTCATACTAAATAAGGCATACTAACCTAATGGTTATAGTCTAGGTCACTAATGCAATCCTAGTTCGCTATAACCTTTGGCTCTGATACCAATCTGTCGCACCCCCAAAACACATGGCAGCGGAAGTGGAAGGTGTCACGGGGGCGCCGACCAAATCAAATATCACAACACAAAGATTAAAGCAAACTACCTCTATATGAGACGTTTGAAAATATTACATTACCATAATTCAAATGTTTACAAAATATTCTGGAGTTCGCATAATAAAAGTTTTATTACATCGCTATAACTACAAAATATAGTAATGCAATTTAGTTCCTTGATGTTTGAAAATAATGCGACTCGAGCTATGCTATCCAAAGCATCCTACTGCGGCGGGTTACCTGAGAAATACATACTAAAAGGGTCAACATAAAGTTGGTGAGTTCATAGGTTTGTTAAACAGTTGTTGAGATATCGGTATGAAACACAAGATTTAATAATGTTTGAAATCAATCAAATATGTATACTATTGCCATGAGCTCATAGTCCGAAGCTTAACAATGTGTGTCATGCCTCTTTCGAGTACACGAACGTTGGTTCCCCTGCAAGTGTCTAATCCGATACACTCCTATGTACAAATATTAATACGTCCGTTTGACAGGTTAGCACGACAACCCGGACGGGGATTGACAGTCCCAAATAGATCTATTTACTAATACTCGCGCTAAGTCCAAATTAACGAAGCTATGATGTGTGAGGACTTTAAATGGATTAGTGTGTTAACTCATGCAATCCGTATAGCGTTGTTTGTTGTACTTGTGTTCATGAAAACAGTTGTGTAAAAGCAGTTGTATGTATTCTCACCCTGGATATAAAACGGTAAAAAGGGGCTATGAAACTCACCTGAGTTTAGCAAGCAACTAGCAAATAGTCAAATAAGCAAACAAGCCGGTGTGCAACCTTCTAACGTCCTAAACGTATAAGGTTGTGTATGTATGAGTAGATGTCATAAAGACTATCTAAGTAAGTGGATGTTTAATGTCCACTTAAGCCAATAGTATAGGTGGAGGGTTAATGTCCACCTATAGCTAGTTCATCCAACTAGTATGTCCAAATAAGTTGATTGTTTTGTTTGAGTTTTGGAAAACAGGTACGGCCCGTTGGTGTGGTTATGTAATAATAATTCAAAGTATTATTATTATGTTCATCGTGTTGTATACTTCTCAAAGAATATGAGTTTCATATATGATTCTACATCATAAAGGTTTGATCTTTGTAGGTGTTTATTGCTTTTATATATATGTTCGACGTGTTAAGGCTCGGAATTTAGAGTCTAAAATGTGATTTTCTGAAAATTAACTAAGGGTCAAAAAAGTCAACTTGAAAAGTCAACTCGCAAAGTCAACTAGTCAACTCGCGAAGTCAACTCGCAAGTCTTCAGTTCGCAAGTCAAAGTCAACTCAGAAGTCTTCAGTTCGTAAGTCAACTCAACTCGCAAGTCTTTCTACTCGCAAGTCTTCAGTTCGCAAGTCAAGGGAAAGGAGTGGGGGCAGCAAGGGGGCCGGCAGGGGCCCCCACAGGGCTGGGGTTTTTGGTCCAATTTAATTCCCCAAAGTTACGTTAAGTCCAACGATCGTTTACCCGATCGTTTCGTCGTTCATTTAAGCGTTAAACGTTTATCGCGTGTGTTTTAAATGACGATTAAAATCTTGATATTTTCGCTTGAAATATTTATTCTAAACACTTGAAAACATTTATAAGAATGTTCCGTTAATTTACTGATCTCGATTTGCGTGTTCGTTTTACGAAGGTTTAATCGCGTAACGTTTTAATCAAACGTTTTTCGTTATCGTTTTAAGACACGATCTTTTAAATGAAAGTTTTACTTGAAATAGTATATTTTAAACTTATAAAATATATTTGGTTCTCATTCGATTGTCGGGCGTGTATCGCACATTTTCGTTGCGTCTATGTTAGTTTATATGATATTAATGATTCGTTAAATATTATCACTATAATATTTGTAAGTTTTTGGGTTTATTAAATAATTTCATATTATTTAATATTTTGTTCACCAACGTCCGTATTTATAACGTGTCGGACTCCGTCCGGTTGTTTCGCACAATTTCACCAAATTGCGTAAGCGTAATTACAACTAATTACGTAAGCGTAATATAAATCAATTACGGGGGTGTATATTCACATAAATATACAAATAGTTACAAGTAATTCCATGTATTTAGCCTAATACTAAACCAAACACACGTAATTAGGGTTTCTGAAAGGTTAAACAATAACCCTAAATCGTCGGGTGTCACAGAAATCTCCTTGAATATATATGTATGTCAAGCTTGACACAGCTAATACCAAAACACATACACATATAGCTTTGTAAAATAGTCAAATTTTACACTGTGTCATAAGATTATAGTTTATGCATACCAAGTGATTGTCGTTCAATCTCATGCACTGTGCTAATGTAGATCTAGAGAACATTGAAGGAAGAACACCCGATCCTACAAAAAGGAGAAGTGGATATTTGTGAATTAGTTTTTTTTTTGTTTTGAAACTAAAGATTGGAGATTTGAAATAATGAAAATGGAGTAAATCGGAGTTTTTGGACAAAAATGTTAGAGAGGAAAGAGGTAAAATATAGGGGAATCTGAAAAAATAAAATGGGAAAGTGCAAAATTTTAAATTTTCTAAAAAAATAGGTTATGGTTCTTACACTATGAACCGTTGTCCTTTTTAAAATCTAAATCAATATATACTACACAAATTAATCTAAAGATCGGTTAAATATGTAATATAGATCAGTTTTGGAACCGAACCAAAATATAGTAGAAAAGTTTGGTTATAGCGCGGTTGAGTTAATTCGATCTAAAAAATATCATATAATTCGGTTCATAAGCAATGTGTTCCAAAATATAATCAAAAAACCCGTCTATTATGAACCGATCTAAAATTGAATTTAAATAATGGTTGAGTTAATCGATCTAAAAATATTAAATAGTACGGTTCATAAGCATGCGCTCCAAAAGGTAATCAAATATTGTGAACCGATCTCAAGTTGAATTAAAATAGCGCAATATAGTCTAATCATTTTAAAAGGGGTGATCTATATTATACTTTATGTAGTATTAGATAGACCACATTTTTTAATGAGAACCCTTGTCCTTTTATAAATAATAGACTACGTACTCCTGTCTAATTAGAACCGTGATCCTTTCTTTTAATAGAATAGACCATGGTTCACAATGGAAAACTCTGGTCCGCTTTTTTTAACTGTGGACTATCTCAAGAACTATAAAAATTTGTAATTTTTGACATATAGACCATATATTTTATAATTTTTCACTATTTTCGTGATCTATCAGAGATTCAATTCAGGGGTGGCATATACAGGATTTTCCAGTAGTGTCCCTTCTGATATTCTGAATCCTCACAACTATATACTTTACCACAGATCTGGTTATGAACTTTATAACCACAATCAATGATAAAGCAAGTAAACGATAAGCAATAGTAGCTATTAGCTGAACGGTGAATTGTATTGATCTCAAATTACACTTAACAATCGAATGACTTAGCCAAAGCTAAGATCAAATCAAAAACTTAAGCTAGACTATTACAATCGATGAGATAAAATGAAGTTGACAAAGAACGTATACAGTACCTCGCTTCTCGATAATTGTGCTTAAACAAACTACTCACTGATATACGATGATTAACACAAAACAAATGGCAAGTTTCTAATTACAATTTATATATCACTTTTATTACAATCTACTCATATCTTCGATTTCAATTTATTGATTTCATAAGTTGTAGATCTTGAATTTGGATTTATTACAATGTACTAGAAGATGTAGAAAGGAATGCGCCATGAAACATGAAATATTGTCAGAAAAAATGTCAGGTGGATTTTTACCTTGGAAGATGATTATTAACAAAAGGGATTACATAAAGATACCCCTTTTCCGTTCTCCTATCCCCCCTTTACCCATCATATCAATCATTTCATGTCCCCTTTTGTATATATTACTATTACTATATATTAAAATAAAATAAATAAAAAACTCCCCATTTTTTTTCTCTTTTTTCCATCTCTAGTCTAAAACTGAAACTGGTTCAGTACTGAACTGAGACCAATCTTAGATAAAACTGAACTGTAAAATAAATGAACGGGACAAAAGTGGACCAGGGGGTAGCCGACAAGAAAACAGAGGGTGTCTTTATAAATATTCCGTAACGTTAAGAGTTAAGTATGTCACTGGTTAACATAATATTGAATATACATAGCAAATTTCCATTTATACCTTTTTATTGTGTAAAATCATTTTATATTTCGTTTTATTGACATTTTGGTATATATTATGTTACTCTTTTATAAAAATTTTCGTAAAAAAAAACTTTTAAGCTCTATATTTAGCTCTAAACACGCACTACAAGAAAAAGGGCTTTTAGCGACGTGTATAGCGACGCATTTGGCGACATTATCTGAGAAGTCTCTATAGAAAAGTCGTTGATTTAGCGACAAGTGTTGCTAAAAATAGAGACGATAATAGCGACATCCACAAGACGTCTCAGATTATAGCGTCATCTGTATTTTCGTCGCTACATCCGTCGCTGTTCGTCGCCATTTGTGTGGCCACATAAGTCGCTATCCTTCAGAGACATCTATATTTTGTCTCAAGTTATGACGCTATTCTTGAGGGTGTCTCTATTTGCGCCGCTACTCGAGTTGCTACTTTTGGCGTCACAGTTATTTGGGTCGTTACCTGTGTCGCCAACTGCTCTTTCAGTGTATATATTTTTGTTGATATCTACATTATATTCTTATTTTTCCTTTTTAGCTAAAAGAATTACAAAATAATAAAAAGTTTATGTCAATAATATTCAATATATATTATATTAAACCAAAAGTTGATACAATATTCACCGTACAATGGTATTACCAAACCAAACCTAAACATAGAAAGTATACAACTAGAAACCAAAAATCTACACGTTGTCTTGAGGAGCGACATTTCCGCTTCTTAACGTATTTTTAGATGCTTCTGAACAGCAGCAGCAGCAGCAAACTACAAACAAACCTGAAAACAAAAATTGGTTTGAGATCCCCCACCATTCTTTGCAAACACAATGTTAAACTTGATTGAATTTTTAGCAACTATATAAATAGTCAATCCATCAAATACATGACTGTGCCAGTAAATTAACAAATCCAAATATGATAAGAAATGTAGTAACCTAGAATAAGGGAATTTTTTACTTGATGCATATAACCTGTTTATAATCAAGAACAAACAATGTCAAACTTGATTTTTTGGCTCTGCCAAATCCATTATAACAGTGTAGAGAATTCAGAATATGGGCCCAATACCTCATGAAAATGATGGAGATAACATACAATAGTGTGTTCCCATAAATCATATCATAAATCATATCAGTGATAGACTCGCGAGCATGTTGTCACACCCTACTGTTGTAAGTAAGCTACAAAAGTAACAACAATGTGCGTCATTAACTCGCTATAATGTCTATGAAGTATATATTAAAAAAGCACCAATTATCTACAAGAAGAAACACAATATATCTTAATATTTCAGTTACAAAACTCACAATCAATTAACTGACCTCACTATTTTTGCGAACTCCTAATTAAGTGCCATCTGTTTATCATTTTCACATCCAAAACACTACAACAAAGTAACATCACAATGATTGATATGACCTAATATACATCCGGCTCTAAATCAGAGTGCAAATGCAGTAGCGATGGAAACCTTATCTTTCAAAAATAGAACTGATGTAGTGGAATAGAAGTGTCTTGTATCTAACCTTGCCATGCCTACCGCGTGTTTTAACATTTGACGAAGTATGAGCCCCTAGAACACATGGGTTATTCAGTGATAATCAACTGCCGATCATTGACTCATTGATAGATATATATCTATTGGAACTTACAAATCCCTATTATGATTATAGGTTCTTAAGGTCCCATAAGGCAACTGAACCATCCCTTGAACCAGATCCAACGATATCTGCCACACATATATAACACTCTAAATCAACATTTTATTCATTTTCGGGTTAGAAACAAAAAATAACTAAAAGAATAATAAGCAGACCATTATGAGAGGGGTGCACACTGATGTATTCCACACTTCCAGTTTGTCCAATTAGTACTTGTAGACACTTCTTTCCTTCCGAGTTCCATTTTTTAATCTGTTCAAAGGCCATAGTAAAAATAATCATAAGAACAATTGGGTATAATATGGCACAACAAATTCATTATTTTCAACAATATACCTTTGAAATTCATAAACGAGCCTAATCAGCAGAGCTATCCCGACCCATTTCAGGCCATACTCATAATTAAAGGTTGTTAGTTACACAAGATAGGGTCCTAAATTTAAGAGTATTCATGTACCAATATTTCAGTATCATCTAAAATGATACAACTCATAAGCCTTACTCTTGTAGCAATGTGGACCACTGATTGAAACGTTTGGACCAATCTGCCCCAATAGTATCACTAGTAAAAAAACAGGGAGACAAAAAAAAGTCTTAAAGCGGAATCACTTGCCTCCATATATATGGTTTCAACGTATAATCACTAACCTGCAGTTTAAGAAAAGAGCCATAAGAAAATACTACTTAGAAGGATAAACTAGACAGTAAGAAACAAGATCAGACCTGAATACCATCACCAAGAGGCTAATTTTGAGCTCGATTATTATGAACATCTACAATTTGAAATTAAAGAATTAAAAGTACTTCAAAACCATCTGTAGCTAGACTTATTAAATTAATTGCATTACAATGATTTTGGAAATAATAACGTTATATTGAGGAAATAGTTTCCATCTCTTTTATTTTTAATATATCAGCAATTAACGATAACATGTAATTGTTATAGATTACAATGTTGTATGACGAAGAGCACTTATTGATCAATCAGATTAGACGCCTTACCCAAAATGCCACTTTTACAAGTAGACCTCGACCAAATTTATGCTCAAAACTATATCACTTGTTATTCTGTTTACAAAATCGAAGCAAATGATGCTAAAGCAATTAATAAGATATCTAATTCCTAACTATATAAATACATCAACATACAGCTAAAACAAAAACTCCGAATTTAAATTCCAGCAAATTGAGATTTAATCTCCGAATATACAAATTACAAATTTATACTAATTGATTAATATAATCAACAAGCAAACAGACTAATGCTAATTGATGGATATAACCATAAGCATCACGAAATAATAAAAATCAAATAACACATTTATATTGTGAGACATGTATATATATATATATATATATATATATATATATATATATATATATATATATATATATATAGACACACACACAGCAATCTCATTTAGCACTTAAAATTAGGGCTAAATAAAACTCAATACAACGATATCAATGAGAATACAATTTCGTAATTCGATCAATCACTGAATATGTATAAAATCATCAAATAAATTTGTTGATACGCGCGTACATCATTACGCAAAATAAAATCTCAAACGGTTATATTGAAGAAAATACACATAGAGATGATAGATGAACCTCGCGTTTGATGTGAGCAGTCGTAGTTGCTGAAAACGCCATTCTCAATGCTTCAATTTTGAGCTTTTTCAATGGCAGTTAAGGTTTTTATGCGTATTTTAGTGTGTGCGAGTGTGTGACTGTAAAGAAGAGTACTAAGAGCACAGGGTTTGGTGTCGGTGTTCTGGGACAATGTTCTGAAAAATGTTGAAAGTGAGGATTTTGTGGTGTGGTGAAACTGAATTTTCAGTGTTCTGAACAGTGTTCTGAAGTTTTCTATTATTTGTTTTATTTGATTTTTTAATAAAGATAACTAGTTTATAACTCGCGACTTCGCAGGATTTAACATAAAAATCTTTTATAATGCGGTTTCATGTTTTTAAAGTCATAAATCTTGAAAATTAATTCCTTGTTTACAATGCTACAAAACTCACTGGCAACATATCGACCCCATCACTTTAAGAGAAAGACTTACAAGTTTGTAAGAATTATACCTACAAATGATTGTTTGTGTGAACCAAAATAAAACTATATGAACATTTTAATATGTACATAAGTACATTTGTAATCTTTGTCGAAAGTCTTGTGATACTCCAAGAGAAAAATGTCACTTTAACAATAAGAACTATTTGTGTTTATAATGTAGTTCTTTAGAAGACAAGAAAATTAATAAGAGCTTATTATTACTCAGCAAAATACATATCATGGTCATCCATTAACAAAATATATGTGCAGTTACGCTTTTTATATATGCAAAACTCTGTAAAGGGTGATGATATGTACACCACTAAATATTCTAAAATCTTCAATACTTTGGACCCAAATATAATTGTAATTACAAATTAAAACAAAAATACGTCTTCAAATCCACTTGATAATTGATAATTTGTGTAGACAATTCTTTTATCTATCATATATTTTTACTTGATGACTTTAATCAACATAGAATATATATAAGATATCAATGGTTCTAAAGACAATAATTTGACTGTCGAAGAAAAAATGTATTTCGACACTCTAAGTACTAAAGACAATAATTCCAAGAACCACCAAATAAAATATATAGTCTATAAAGTATATAATACAAATTTTCAAATTTCTCATATACGTGCAAAATTTCTAAACTCTCTATTGATAATTAAATTACTGTATAATTATAAGTATGTTTGTAAGTCGAGTATTAAATAATCATACAGATGTATGTTTAAAAGCTATCTATGTATCTATCTATCTATCAAAATATATGTGATATGATTAAAAATGTATAGTGAATGCACAAAAGATTAAAAATTTTGTGAAAGTTGACTATATTATAAATTCAAAATTATTGTTTAGACGTAGTCAACCATTTCTTTTTACTTCGTTGGCTTTTAAACATACTTCCACTTTTTTATCTATATAGGCAAATTATTATTAAGATTTTAAATTTAAATTAGAAATGAATTAATAGTACCCGATTTTTAGGATGAATAAGTCAAAGGATTGAGTTGCTAATTAAATGGATGAGTAGGTGGTTTTGAATTATATTTAATTAGGGGTAATTAGGTAACTTAATCAAACCTAATGGTACTTACTACATAGACAATTAAGGAGGATTGGATCAATAGTGAATAATTACGGATGTTAATTTATTGAATGGGTAAGATTAATTTTAGAGAGATTAAGTTCAATAAGTCTACATATTTATGGTTTTGTTATAATAATAATAGGAGAAAGAGATAGGAGATAGGAGATAGGAGATTATATTAATTAATATATAAACGTTGAAGAAAGAGAAAAAGAAATAGAAAAACAATAAAATATGTTAGAACGTTGGGTTGTGTCACCGTCCGTGTAGAAACGTTGAAGGTAAAAGTTGGGTGAGAACATCGGGAAGAACATTGGGCTGGTGTGAGTGTTCTGGATGGAGAACTCTGTTGCCACATGGACGCACATCGAGTGCTCTAAATAGCAAGGGATTTAAAAGTGTTTTTAACGCAGGCAGGCCACAGGTGTTAATGTTTGGGCTTTTAGGCCCAAATCTTGTTCTTATTCTTAATATAGGTTGCTCACACGAGTTAAAGAAGATTACTTTGTATTATTTTCAGAGTATAAAATCTAAAACATTCAACGTCGTGTGTAGAGACGTAACAACGTGTCGCAATTTTTTGACTTTTTTGGCGTCATACATGTGCGTTGCACAGCAGAGACACGTGTAGAGACAAGCATGGTAACGTCACAAATTAACGACCTATTCTGCGACTAGAATGAACCTGTCGCAAAGTTCAGAGACAACCTTAACGACATGGAGTGTTTATGTCGCAACAGCAACGACGCATCTGGAGACTTGTTTTGCGACAATGTTATTCAGAGACGTGATTAGCGACCTAATTTGCGATATGCGTTGCTAAGAAAGTCACCAACTAAGTCGCAATTTTGCGTCTACGTTTGTCGTGTCGCAAAATAAGTCGTAAAATGATTGTTTTCTAGTAGTGACCTATTGAGGATGAGTGAAGTAATAAATCACTGCGTACATTTAAATTGTTTCTCTACAACATAGATAGTTAGAACTATATACTTCATTGTATAGAACAAAGAATTTTTTTTATTCAATATAAAGATGATTATTAAGAATGCCACAAAACATACATAAAATGAATATATTCGGAAATTCAATCGAAAAATTGCCACAAATCACAAAATTAATAAAACCTTCCGCAATTCCATTGCATGATGCCACAACCACACTTAAAACTTTCTAATTTTTCGAGTCTCCATAATGGAGGACATAAAAATCAAATTCAACAATCGCAATTTGGTTAGGAATGAACTTATAAGTGTTTGCAATTGCATAACCACGTGCAAAACGGAAAACGCCAGATCCACCAACGATCGGCATTTCTCTATTTGGTAAAGCGGTTGGGTTTCTTGCTAATAAACTCAAAGTACTACCATTGTATTTCCCTTCGGTGAAGACAAAACTCAAAGCCATCACCAACGAGAATTGACTTTGGTCGGAAAATGCATATATACCTTGAGCTCTACCCACAGTTGTAGAGTTCTCTTCTGGACCGATCGTTAAAGGATCGTCAAGCACAGACACAGCACCAAATGCGGTTTTTGAGGTGTTGGTCGAGGGTGCCTCAGCTACTTTGACCTTGGAGGGATGATCACCACCAATTATGTCATGCCAGTAGAAGTGAAGGTGTGTAAGCGTCGGTTTCTTCAACTTAAGTGACGTTATTGGCAAAGTTGTTGAGAATTTTGTAGATTCCCCTTCAATGAAAAGTGAGGATAGGAGAATGCTTAGAATGATGTACATATGTTTTGGGAGAATTTGGGCCATGGTGTGTGAATTAAAAGAGAGAGTATGATGTGTAGATTTGATGTTGGGGCTCTTCCTATATATACAAGAAAAGGTATGGACTTTAGAAATTCAGATGAACAAGTCAATGTTTGTTTTTTAATATTTAAGACATATGAAGAATTTGTCAAAAATAGCAAGTTTGACAAACCAGATGCAGGGATGAAGGTGGATGTTTAATGGGGTTTTCTGGGATTGCATGATCGAATCTGTACAAGTTGTATGAATGGTGATATATCATAGTTGTGAAAGCCAATTGGATAGTGTATATAGTTTGGCAAGTTTACGCGTTCAAGAGTTGGAACATCTATCAGACATTCACGGCTCAACGGTTATCTGTCCAATGTTATTCGTTCTTAAATCATCTCAAAGTTTCGGGTTTAGAGTCAAGTAGATAGTCCTATTTAATTGCAGTTTGTTCATGCAACAATTCAAAAGTGTACGTGTTGCTAGCTAGTAAGCTATCACAGGTAGATCAAATTCTAAATTGGGCAATGTATAGATGTTGGTTCTATTTGCAAATGCATCTATATCTTCTCTTCAAATTGGTAGAAGATTAATTAATTAATATACATCTGTTTATTTGCAGAAGAAAAAAGAATGGAAAATGTGGTGAAGTTGTCCCCTTGAACACTTTCATAAACTAATTATTAAAAATTTATATTTAATTTCACGAATTACTTAATTTTAAATCTTATATTAATATTAATTGTGATTTATTAGAACATGACCACATTGTTATGTATGCTATCTTCAGATGATATTTATTTTGAGGGTTGAGAAAGGAATTATAAAAAATAATAATACACAAATAAGTCGTTATACTTTACGAAAATGTTCATTTAGGTTCTGAACTTTAAAAATGTTTAATTGAATCACTATACTTGTTGATTGATGTCATCCCACATATTTTACTTTATTTCGATTTAGTGATCCAATTGAATATTTTTAAATTTAGTAAACGACGTCATCTTGGCTATAGCAACTATCTCTAAAGTTTTGTAACATAATTGAATATTTTACAAGTACAGTAACCCAATTGAATAAGTTTAGTAACTCAGATAAACATTTTCGTAAATTATAGTAAATTATAGTGACTTATTTGTGTATTATATATATATATATAGATATATATAAAAGATCTTTTTTTGTCCGGTGAGGTGATTCTTTAATTATTTAATAACGTCAAGCATGGCTCCGTTATTGTACACTAGTGAATTACCCACACTTTGTAGCGGTGACAAATGAGAAAAAAATGTGGTGATGGTTAACGTTGATAGCTAACAATATTTGAATACGTCAAGTATGTTTCCCTTGTTTAATAGGTTAAGATTATCGCCAAAAATGATAAACCGTTAGTTTTAGAAACAATTTAAATTAATGAGAGAATTAAAATGAATGATTTGTTTATTAAATGTTTCCATTTTAGTAACTTTAAGGGCAGAGATGAATTTTTCATATTGAATAGTGTAAGGTAATAAAGAAAAATGCTACACACTTTATAATGTAGTATAGCTTTCTATTATTAGGATATTTGTGATGATGTTGAATACTATAATAGTATTGAGAGAAACATTCATTTCTATAATATTGTACAAATTGGTCCTTTAGTTTTTATTCACACTTGAGAGGTTTCTAACGTAAAACTTATGTATGTTGCTTGTTCTATTTCTAATGTGTTGATTAACAATATTTAATTATGTCAAAGGGATCACGTTCACCTACGCCTTGGCAAGTAGTAGCTTAACATCACTAACTTTCAATAAGAACAAGTTGCATCAACAAATACGTAGACTTTTACAACTTGTATACAACAACAACAACAATTCTTAAAAGAGTTAACATTTTTCTATAAATTAACAGTTATATATTCTAGAATGATAAACTCGTTAATTTGAATGTACCTAACGTCGTCCTAACATTTTTCTATACTACAACAACAACAACAATTCTTAAAACAGCGAATAAAATATTAAAATTCAAAAAAAAAATCTTTAGGTCTAACATTAGTTTGTATAGGTATGTGTTTTTTCCATTTCGATTTGCTTATTCTAATGCTTGTAAATGGAGATAGTTTTTACAACAATAGAGATGGTTGCAACACTAATTAAGAAGATAGCGATGGTCAGAGTAACTAACATATTTCGATGTCGGTAGGAGCAACAACGGCAATGGCATGGTGGTAATTATCAGAGTGAAAATGAAGGAAGAAGATGGTGGAGGAAGGAATGGATATGAAATTTCACATATGGAAGGTCTAAAAGTCTTTCTCATTTATTTGTTAAAATGTCACTAAATTTTTATGAATTTTGTTAAATGTAACCCTATGTGTTATATTTACAAAAAATTAATTTAATACATAAATGGTTGGAATATTAAATTCGTTGGGAGCAGTTAAATTTAGAGAGTAAATGATTATTATTAAGGTATAAACAACTTATATAACATAGTTAAATTTAGAGAGTAAATGATTATTATTAAGGTAAAACCAACTTATATAATATAGGCCTTAGGGCTATGTTTAACATTTTTCAATTTTTAATTTACTACTAAAATGTCACCTTGTCATATTGTAACACCCCAGTTTTTAAGGTACTATTTTAGTATACAATAATATATACATCTTTTTAATTATAGATCATTTAATAATAAGATATAGTAGAAAACGTAAACAGATGTTTAGTTTCAGACTGTGTAGTATATGAAATTTAAAAGAACATAGACACTAATACGTGTCTCTTCCCTGTAACATGCCCAAACAATTCCAGAACCCCTAAATAAACACAGCAAAAATCACAGGAGCTAAACCATATCAAGAATTCAGTGTTTGATCTTCAATTCAAGCTACAAATCATCAAAATCATCTTCCTTTAGCATCCTCTAATCTTTGTAAGTTGTTTTCTTTAATCAAGAACCCTAGAAATTGGGTTTTTAAGGGTATTAGTTAAATTGTATGAATAAATCCGAAATTAGGGTTTATAATTGATTAGCTAGTGTTAGTTTAGTTTATAAATGATGATTAGAAGCTTAATTTCATGTGAAAAGTAAAATATCATGGTTAGGGTTTATGGGATTTTCATGAATTATGTGAATTAGTTTGAATTACAAGTGAAAAGTGTTAGTAGAAGTTAGTAATAATTTGGAACTAGCTTAAATTATACTCCCTCCGTCCCAATTTTATTGTCCCCAGACAAAAAACACGCAGTTTAAGAAAAACATCACTATCTCTCTTACTTTTTAGTAACAAGACAATTTTACCCCTTACTTTTTACCTACCTTTTTGTCTTACATATATAAATTAGGGGCAAAAATGAACTTTATCTTATTATTCTTTTCTATTTATGGAAGTGGACAATTAAATTGGGACATCCCAAAAAGAAATAGTGGACAATAGATATGGGACGGAGGGAGTATTAAAGCTATGAGTATGATAATGAGAATGAAGCTAGTTAGTTTAGTCAAAGTAAAATTAGTAAACATCAAGTGGGGGAGAAGTAATTAGATGAATTAGTAGTTGAAAGCATGATTAATTATTGATATGTTTGTTATATGAATGTGTATTAGGTGTTAAAGAAGAGCTATCATCATTTGATCATCTTATTTCAAGCTACTTAATAAGCTAAGGTGAGTATATGTAATGCATTTAGATTGTTAATTAGTAAATTGAATTATATAGACTTGATTAGATAAGAACTTGTGAATTGTTATTAGTGAAGAGTTATCATGATGAAAGTAATGATTAGAATGGTTAATGGATATTAACCATGAATTGATTAGAATAACTAACCAAGGTTAGTTATGTCATTGATTAGTAGCTAACTATGTTAGCTAATAATGTGATTAGAATAGCTAATCAAGATTAGCTAAATGAAAGAATAGATATGAGCATGTGTGATTAGTATAATGAATAGAAATCGCAAGAAAGAGGGAAGTAAACTAATTCCTTTACTTATTATATTTTTTAATGCATATTTTGATTAGTTATACTTATACTCACTAAGCAAAGTGCTTAATTAGTTTAGTTTATGTTGTAGGTGCATGCGGAAGTGGTAAAGGAAAGGAAGTAAATAAAGACTAGAAGTGGAGTTGCAAGCTTGTCGTAAGTTACACAAGCTCACCTCTTTAAATTATCATTTTGCAGCCCTTGAAAGCCCAATCTATTAAAGGTTTGTCATGGTTTGAATATGAAATCAAAGACTAGAAGTAATATGGTGTAATAGTAGTGTTTTGTGTATGATTAGTAAACATGTTGTAAAAGTGTTATAGTGCAAGTCATAATATACTTGTCATTTTGAAGATATGTGAAGTGTTGGAATGTAGTCAAACATCTATTGGTCAATTATGATTGGTGATTGACCTTTGACTGGGTCAAAATAGTTCTTTAAGGTCAGCGAGTCAAAAAGGGTCAAATTGAGTCTTTAAAAGCACACACGGTTTAAATTGAATTAGAAGAAGGTTAAGAGTGTGGTAAATAGCTTCACAACTTTGTTTTAGTATATGTGTTATGAGGTCAAAAGTTCAATGTTTCAGAAATCATGGTTTGAGAAATTGTATGTTGAGATTTTTGGTCTAATTTAGCCGAAAATCCGTCTACGGGTCAAACCTTAGAAAAATGTAAAATTTGAAAAAGTAAAATTGAGAAAAGGTTTATATGGTTATAGGGAAGGTGTGTGCAAAATTTTAGGTCCTAATTTGTAGCGAGTAAAAAGTTATGTTTGTTTGAAATTGGCCAAAAAGTTGACTCTTGCCGACTTTCAATTTTAGGCATGACTACGCGATCCCAGGAAATTTCCTGGATCGCGTGAGTCAGTGAAATTTGTGATCAGAAAATTTTGTTCTTAGCTACGCGATCCCAGAAATATTTCTGAATCGCGTATGACAGTGCAAATTGTGAACAGAGAGTTTTGTGCTTGGACACGCGATCCCAGCTCAAAAACCTGGATCGCGTGAGTATGTACAAAATCAGAAAATCAGTTTTTAGTCCAAAATTCAATATGGGATAAATATAAAATGAATTCTAAGGTAATTTAGGATCGAGGAGTCCTAATTGAAGGTATAAAAAAAAAAAAAAAAGTCCAGATTTTCAGGGCGTTTCACATATGTGATCATACGTCTTTATATATGAACCAATCTTTGAATTTTCAAAGTATAACTATATTGATTTATAAATATTTTCTTTTATACAACATGACAGTTGAAATTCTAAGAAACTGGTACAAGCCGATGGAATGAATGTTCATGCAATCTAGAAGATGATATATTCTATGATGCTTGCTTCCTTTAATTTTTTGAGACCCTGAGTAAAACCGTGAAATGATGACTTGGAAAACTGAAATAATTTAATATCTTTATTAACTCAGGTAACCAAAAGAATGATACGTAACAATTTTATATTCTATATATATTCAAGTAAGAAATGTAATATTACTAGGTATGGAGCCCGTGCGATGCACGACAATTAATACAATATAATTATATTAATCTGTAAGTATAACTTTGTTAATTAAAAGAGACAATTATCATTGAAGTATAATGAATAGTAACATAAATAAAATTATAATTGATTAAATTGTATTTATATTTTCAGCAGCAATTGATACATCAAGTATGATTTAGTATATCCGAGCGTATGAATTTTGGGTCTCTGCATACTTCACACAGTAACACCGATATTATCAACGTGTGAATGACAAAAATAACAACCATCAATTGCAATATTATGTTAAGTTTTAATATATTTGTTGAGCCTTTACGATGCAAGATAATTATAAAATAAAAATAATCCTATGTTTTTTTAACATTTCAGTTGTATCAATATTGTTGAATATTCAAAATTTGTTAATGAAACTCAATAGTAACACATACCAAAATGCACATAAAATAATAAATTTCATATATGTTGGTAAAGATAATTTTCTTAAAACATAGTAGTTGATAATAATAATGTTTGATAATCGCATTGTATGAGATATGAATAAGAAAAAGAATTTATTTTTATGTATAAAAAATCATTATTTATTAAATGTAATGAATTTTTGTTTGAAAATTGTTATAATAAAGTATAATACAATTGAATTATGACTCTTAACGGAATAGAATGCAATAGTTTATCAGGAATTTGAAATTAAAAAAACTTTTAAGATGTGAATATAGGATGCAAGACCATTTATAAAATATTAGTGTTATACCCGCGCAATGCGGTGGTGAAAGTAGTAACGGTGGATGGAGGTGCAAGTGACGATTTTAAAATAAAACATAAACGCAAATATTTTGTAGATTTTTGTATGATGTTTGTGTTATGTATTATTTTATCTGTATAATAGATATAATATAAACAAATCTGATTTATTTATAGTAATCTACGTATTAATGAAAATAATTTGGTCAAATATTATATACATTAATTATTAATTAATAGAATACTAGGTATGAATGTGATAGAGGTATTTTAGAACTTCAATTATTTTTAAGAATTTTAAAATTCAACATTGGACATGCTTTATAAGTAGTTATGGATAATTATATTAATTTATAAATTTAATGTTGTTAATTAAAAAATCAATTATCATTGACAATGAATATGATTAATAACATCAATTGAACAATAATGGATGTATTTGTATTTATATTTTTAACCGTTGATACATCAAGTATAATGTAGTCTCTTCATTTCTTAGGATGTGTTGGATTTTGTGCTTCTGCCTACTTCTCGCAGTAACAACCATTAATTGTAAAATTATGTTAAGTTTTAATACATTTGTTGAGCGATTATGATACACGAAATTTTAGAATAATATACAATTAGTCATACATTTTTTAGGTTTTTAATTTTATTAATATTGTTGAAAGTTGGAAATTTTATTATTGAAACTCAATACAGTAGTAATATATAACAAAATTCACAAAAAATAATCACTTCCATATATTTTATTAAAACTAATTTTCGTAAAACATAGTAGTTGATGATGATAATATTAGGTATTGCAATGTATGAGATGTAGAAATTTAAATTTTTTTATAATAAATTATAATAACATCGAACTATTACTCTTTACAAAATAGAACGTAGTAGTTTGTTGAGAATTTATATTTTTAAAATTTTTTAGATGAAAGTGTTATTATTTATGAATTTTTAAGGAACAATTAATTTGATGATTTAGCATAATTAGTAGGGTTTTACAAAAAAGTAATGAGATGATGTGGCATGGTTAAAAAGTAAGAAAAAATATTTGTTTTAAGGAAAAATTAAATTGATGATTTAACATAATTAGAAGAGTTTTAGAAAAAGGTAATGAGATGATATGGCATTGCTAAAAAGCATGATTTGACATAATTTAAAGAATTTTAGAAAAAGGTAATGAGATGATGTGGTATGGCTAAAAAGCAAGGAAATTTTTTTTTTTATAAATATAGATAGATGAGAACACGGTTGCAACATTTATCGACCTAGCGGGAACATATTCAAAGTAAAGTATTTTATACTTATTCCACGAGCATGTTTGTTAGCATACTTATTATTCGAGTTATACTTACTAGCATCTGCATTTTCATTATCTGTTTATATGCTGATTAAATGTTAATGGTTATTGAATGGCTTGAATATAATTTAAGAAACTTTAAGAAGTTCCCTAAGAGCACTCATGCACTTATCAAAATAACCCATAATTTAATTTGGGTATATTTTTTCGTTATGTATAAAAATTAACATTTTTTACTATTATATGAGTCGAACTTTGAAAGCTTCTATTGTATATATCGAATTTGTAAATATCGTCTACTGTATGTAAAATTTCTTTTTGAGTAAGGTCATAAAATGAAACTTTTCTATTTTAGCATTACCCAAAAAGAAAGTTTACATACGATATTTTCAAGCTCAATACATATAATAGAACCAATGAAATTATGTACTCTATCATATAATAGTAAAAAATGTAAAATCTAATACATGTTGAACAATTTTGTCGTATAGAACAAGAACATATACTCAAAATAAAACAATTGCATATGTAGTGGCGCAAATTAAACATTCATAAATTCTCTTAAGGGTGAGGCATGCAACCTACAAACGCGACCCCCACGAGCCAGCCACCAACCAGCCCACACGATTAGGGGTGTTCACAGTTCGAATATAACCGGATTATCCAAATGATCTAATTGGATTGGGCCGTTCGGATTGAACAATTTGGTTTTTTGGATCGAATCGGGCAAAAACCAATTAGTAATTCGGTTTTTGGATTGGTTTTGGTTACTAGTATTAGAACCGGATTATCCAAATAAACCAAATAGTAATAACTGTTTATGTAATGCTCATATGTAATACTCTTGTATATCTATCAAAGTAAATGTTAAATATATGTTTAGTTATTTTTTATACATGAGACCTCATTATATGATTAGTATTGTTAATATATATCATTGAATACAACTTAATCTTAAGTTTGGATATAAAACATCAACTCCACATTTATATAAACCCTCAACGCAACATGACAATCGGTAACCATTGATATTGCTCATGACATTACCTTTTCACGAGTCAAAACGATACACTCATACAATCCACGGAAAAACCAAATAGTTAAAACCAATCCATTCAAATAGTAATTTGGTTCGGTTTACTTCGGATTTGATATTTGTTTGGATGGATTGGATTCACATTTTAAGAACCAAAATCCAAATGAATTTATATATATGGATCGGATTTGATCCGATCCATCCAAACTAACATCCCTACACACGATCAGCAACCAGCAGCATACTGTGAAACTCAAGAGTATTTCTTTTAAAATTTTAAATTAACAATTGTGTTTACATTTATTTATTTTTTAAAATTGAAAAAAGGGATAATCATATACAAATTAACTTGTTTGGTCAATATATATTTTATAGCCAGCTACAACCATCTTCACTTATACAAAATTCCATTATTTAAGAAAAGTTTGACAAATAGAATGTGCAGTTGTACATTACATTCTTCTACGGATTATTACTTGCTAACATAAACGTTAAACAATTAATTTTAGATACCAAGAATTAATCAGTTGAAGACGTACATAGTGGCCTAGTGGCTATTCCATAATCGTCCGGTGTTATTTTTGATTAGTTTTCGATCACTTGCTAAATTTTAATACCACGTTGATAATTACTTGAAGCTCTAATTAATTAGCTGTAACTTTGCAAGTCCCTAGTTCTTGGATCGATAACGAGGTTATCTTATAATATTAAGGGGTGGAATTCCTTAATACGTGTTATATGATTATATAACGATTATATTAACTAATATGCTTTGTTTTGATATTAACCAATGTTATACAATTAAAACCTAGCCGTTAGGATATTTAGAATGTTGTGGATCGATAACTGAGTTCACAGGAATAAGAATGCAAAAGTTATGTTTTAGAAAACCGAAAAACATATAAATACTTCGTCTCAACTCGCAGCCTGTGGGCTTGCGAGTTGACTCGCTTCGCAGCCCAAACCAAGCCCATCTCAACTCGGCTCGCTGCTATACATTGCGGATCCAGATTTCATCTCGCAATACCAAGCCTTGCAACCTAAGATCTCATCTCGCTATGCAAACTTTAATTCGTTTTCGATATTTGTCTAACATTTTAACATATTTAACAAATATTAATAACAAACTAATATCATATATTTACAAATCGAAACCAATGTACAAGCTTGATAATAATTACATCAATCCTATTACAAGCTAAATATGTTGTCACAAAACATGTCTCAACAGACTCCCCTTTGACAATAGCTCTAGCATCATTATCTTCAAGTAGTCTTTAATCATCATTTGTAAATCTTGCTTCCAGTATATATCTTCAGCTTCAAGCAAGTCTTTATCATCAGCTAATAATCTCGTGCAAAATCTTCTCAACCTTCAGTAGCAGTGATCCTGTTCTTGTGTAACATCAACAGATCACTCTTGGAAAGATTCATAAAGTGTCAGTGATCATAGATACGCAAAATTTCCCTTTCACCATCTTCAATCTCATCATCAGCTTCAAACATAACAACTTCTCCAGTCATAGCTTCCGCATGCCATCTCTTCATATTTCCCAAAATATCTTGTGGCATAAGCTTGAGTGGAATCTTCTGTACGCACTTAACAGCTAGATATACTTTCTTTTTATGTCTTCTACAATTCTCTGACTCCTTTCCTTCAACTTTATCGTCCTTCCGACTCTTGGCTTAATTTTTTCAAATTTCATCGACTAACCCTCAATCTTAATTACCCTTTCAACATATCTACCATAGGGATCATTATTGAGGTTCTTTATTTCCAATCTAGCCAAATCTCGAATCTCAAATCTAGGTAAGGAACTAAAAACTTTAAGCTTCTTCTCAAAATATTGTACTCCATCATATCTCTTAATCGCAAAAAGCTTCAAGTCAGAGTCAAAATACCAGCCAAGTATACCTCTCTTTTGTACACGCTTTCCTATAATATCAACTTCTTTAACTCCCATCTTTTCCTTCTTCTTCTTTTCCAGAGGTCTAAACATCGGATTGTCTTTATGCTTGTCAGGAACATCATCTTCAGATGCAGTTGATTCACTTAGATCTTCATCTAAATCTACAACTCTTTCTCCAAGTTCATCCTGAATAATAACTTCTTTTCGAGAAGGACTAACAATGTGTTCAATGATATTCACCTCAGGATCTACACCATCATCTGTCCTAATCTCAGGAATCAAAGACCAATCCTTAGGTGGTACAAAGTCACCTTCTTCAAGATCATAGTCGGTCTCTTCATCAATTTCATCAAGTATATCACTCTCAGAATCAGATAGATCGAGCATTTCCAAGCCTATAACATAAATAAAATATTAATAACATAAACTCTTTCATTGATTTCCCTGAATCAATCTAAGAAGTTCATTATTAATCCTTTTGTATAATAAATCTATAAACGTATTAAATAAACTTTTAAATCTTTCCATTGATTTCCCTGAATCAATCAAAGATTACAAAAATCTTATAATATCAAGTACATACAAGCAAACATTATTTAAATTTAAACATAAATGTATTGTTAATGAACACGATCACCAAACATTCAAGTTTACGATTAAAGAACATATATAACTTTCAAGACTTAATTGAACTGTTAAGTTTGCAAGATTTAACTATCAATTATATCCTTAAATTATATAACATTTGAAAGTTATACAATAATGCATAATTAACTTGTCCAATAATAAATCACAAGTCTAAAATGCATAAGTTATAATAGAAAATCTGACCGCCGATATCAATCAGGACACATCGCACGACTATTTATAAGTTGGAAGAACTTTGATCATTATTCTACTTAACTTTTACAAATTGTATCACACTTATATTATTTAAAACATATTTAACTTGTATTTAAAAATCTCAAGTCGAATATATAACAAAATAATATTGAGTTACAATATTCAGTTACAATATACAAAATACAGTCAAGCTAATATCTCACCAGCTTCACCTTCACAAGCAACAACAGTATCAGTACCAACACCAGCACTACTCCCTCCAGCACCAGAAGACTCCCCCTGAACTATAGTCTGCTTGCCAGTCGTACAAGGACCAGCCAGCTCACCATCCTTCGGTGCAGTGGGATCTGCATCTGTATCATCGCGTCTCTTCTTTGCCAGTTCATCCTCTCTGCAGGACTCCTCATATATCAACATCTCGCCCTGAGATGGCTTGTTCTTGGTCAATAGGGAAACTAGACGATCAAATATGTCGATTTGTCTCTGCTTATCAGCTACATCATCAACCAATTTGTTGTTGTCTTATGCAGTAATGAATAAGCCTTATTCTGTGCAGTCAAACTCGTAGAGAAAAAAAGAACTTGAGATGATAGTGTGTTGGTGATAGCTTCCAAATCTCGAACCCTAGACTCCAAACGGATAATACGTGCAGAATCAGTCCTAGGTGGGAATGATGGAGCAGCAGTAGTGGTCGGTAGAGGCAGAGGAATGACAGTCTGAGCTGCTGCAGTAGCTACGTCAGAAACAATACGAGCTAAAGCCCTGTTGAGCTTCATAGTCGGATATGTCTCCAGACGTATAATCGCAGCTATCATTGCCGCCTGGTAAGTTAGACAAATAAAATAAGTAATTGTTACCAATAAAGCTATCTCAATCTCTAACTTATTAACCAACACAAGCATTTACTAAACTTATATCCATACCTCAGACGGTACAGATACCGGTTCAGTCACAGCTTGTGTAACCACCTCGACCTGCAGTCTATCTCGAGCAACTGTCACAGAATTATCTGTCTCAATTTATAACTCCCGATTAACCATCAAGATAAAACTATTTAACTGTTATAAAACTAACCTAGACCAATAGTCAGCTGTCGAGTAGAAGCTCTAACTCTTTTGCGGCTCCGAGACTCCAAGAGCTCTTCCTCTTCCTCAACATCCTCGTCTAACACAGTGAAATCAGGATCTGAAATCAGGATCTGAATCATCAGCTTTTCATTTCCCTTTCAAAGTTGGATCCTCGATATACTGATAACGATATTGAATCATACCAGCAGGAGGAGGTGGAGGTGGAGAGATATCATCATCAAAGGAGGAAGCAGTATCTCCGTCTACTCCCCTAGAAGGTCCAGCTTCTAGTTCTTCCTCAAAACCACCAGAAGTCCCAGCTTCCGGTCAGCTAACTTGTCCCTGCTCACCCTCAGGTCTTACGACCAGGATTTGCAGCCTTAGGTTCCTGAACATAATTATATTTATATTTTATGATTAGCGATAAAACCTATCAACTAAATATCTATAGCATTATATAAAATTTGACAAACATACCTGCACAGATTCGCGATCAAGATATTGATCTATCTCCTGAATCAACGGATCATGTGCATTGTCATTTTGACCTAGCACATCATGCACAACATGTGCAGCAACATCTGCATCAACCTTCTGTCGCGATTGATTTTCCTGTATCAGTACATCCTCGATAAGCTCCTGTGACTCCGGATGTGGAACCACATCAGCAACAGACTCAGGTACATTAGCAGCAGCTGCATTATCTAGCCAACCGTTATTCGGCGACGCCACATAGTGTGGATCAATAATGAAACCAAATAAATCGGTCGCTTGTGGCTGTTGATCAAAAACGTCGAGAGGTATGTTGGAACATAGCATTATATCCTGTAAGACCAATAGTCTCGACGTGAAGATCTGGAGTAAAAGCCGCTAATCAGTTATGTTGTAGCGTATAAGCAGCATACAGAATCTCGGGTAGATCATGAATTGTAATCAAACAGTCCCCATGATCTGTCTAACTAACTCCCCAAAAATGTAGTCACAAAAACTGTATGTTTTATTGTAAACGAGGGACAATACATCCGATATAAGGGAAGGGCTCAGCTCATCATAACCCCCTTCTTTGGACCGAAAATCGTGACAAGAACATGCCACGAGAATCTCCACTCTCCATATACCAGGGCCTTGAGGAACTGGCGTCCTCTCGTGGGTCCTACATAACCCATACGGCCAATAGCTCCCTCAATAAAGTCACTAGGAAACACGATAGGTCCTGCCTCCTGCTCGACGGTTCCCAAATGTAGAATATCACGTAGATCTGTAGCAGAAAAAACAACTAGTCGGTTGTTGATCCTTGTACGAATAACTGGAGGGTTCAAGACTGTCATACTGAATATGTTCCCAAAAATGTAACAATAAGTCTTGAAATAGGGGTGGTGACTCGATGATGGCATATCGGATCCTCGAACATGCCAAGAATGTAAGTATATGAGGCACCCGATGAGCACCACATGCCGTAAGATCTAACTTAACAAGCATGTTGTGTGTAGAGGAAAACTGTCTAGTCATATCTGTAATTTTAAAATCACACAAATACTAGACAATTAGTTTAATATATTAACAGTAATAAAGTCTAAATTATAATGTATTATGAATCAAAAGAATCACCAAACAACTTAGTTTCAAATTTATGTAACTTAATAAATCTACGAATATCAATTGAACGATTAAGTATTATAACCTAACTATCAATTATAATCGTTAATTTTATATATTTAGTCGATAAGTCTAACAATATTTAACTTGTTACAATATATATATATGTATATATATATAACTTATTACAATTTAGTCTTAAGTCATATATATATATATATATATATATAACTTATAACTTTATAATCATAAGTCGTATATATGTTTTTGTTGGAATATTGTCCAATATCATAACTAATTGGTAAGTACATCATTAAAAGTGGAGTCCTTTTTGGGTCGCTCTCAATGAACAGTAAGAGAAATAAATGAGAGATAATATTAATTGTAATTAATATTATATTTAGTTTATTAATTGGATATTAATTAGAAACTAAAAGAAAAGGAAAAATCTGAAAATCCATCCATACGCCGTATGGAATTTCCATACGCTGTATGGATGCTAGGGTTGTAAGGCGTTGGAACGGCTGACAGAATGTTCTGGAATAATCATCCATACGCCGTATGGAAATCCATACGCCGTATGGATTGAAATGTGGTTGTCCCACATCGGCTGGGATGTGAACCCTAGGCATTCCTCCTCCCCTATAAATAGGGGGCCTAACCCTTAAGCTTTCCTTGCACCTTTCTCTCTTTCTTATTCCTGCTCCTTGTAAGAGTTTTACGACTAAGAGTCGTGACCATAGGAGACTTGGGAATTTCTCTTGGTTCGTGGGTGTGAAGCATTAGAGGTGTTCTAGTTTGGGCACTTGCCACGCAAGAAGGTTTTGATTATTAGTCTACGTGTGAGAAATTAGTTTTCTCAAACGTTAGTAATTTCTTATTTATCTTATTTATTTTATTGCTTTTATTTATTCAAGTTAAGATCCCTTAGGGTTTAGTTTCCTAATTGCCTTAGATTAATAATTTTATTATATTCCGTTGCGCATATTAATCTAGTTAGGGAATAGAAAACCCAACAGTGGTATCAGAGCCTTAGCTTGATAAATACTATCATTTAATTATCTGCAAAAGTATGTAGGTAAAGATAAATTAGAAATTGGCTTGTCTAAATTGGTAAAAAGAATTTACACTTTGACCCTTATATTTTGAATTGTTTTAAAATATACACCTAAATTTTAAATTGTTTTAAAATAGAACCGTAGACTTTAAGAGTTTAAAGAGAGACCTTACATATCTTATGAGTTATATATATATATATATATATATATATATATATATATATATATATGTATAATTAAAGTTAAATATATCGTTTGTCAATTGATAAATCGGCTCACCCATAGTGAACGAAATATAAGAAAGGTTCTTTGTGCGTTCAATGGAGCTACCGAGGACTTTTGATAGGATGATGTTAAGATCAAAAGTATGACCTAAAGTAATAAAACAAAAATCCCGTTCTAGATACTATAAAATGTGAATAGTATGCTAACCCATGAAAACCGCACATCTTTCGTATGGTCTGTTAATGGAGCGTGTGTGGTTTACCGGCACATTAATATGAATTCATATTGAGAGGTGATGTGGAACTCTCGAGCGTACTCAGGCCGGGGACCACGCGGGTTTGGCATGGTTAAGTTCACCATCTTGTTCATGATCCTCGGCATACCAGTCATGAATGGTAGATAAGCATATCCGAGATTAACATGCCGTTGATAAGAATCAATGAATCTCAAAAGAACTAGGAGTTTCATAGAGAATGAAATTGAAAAAGGAATTGTCTACCTAAAATAAATTCGCAATATGATTACGGAAAACCTTTTCATAAAACGAATCTAAAATATGGATCTTATCCTTAATTTTGAAATTGGGTAATTAATTAAGGAATATTCAAACTAACTAAAACTATTTATCTTATAGATGTCTTCTACAAATGGTAATAATCCTCCCGTCCCCAATTCCGCACACAACTCAAACTTCTCACTTCTCTCAGTTCTTGGAAGGGAAAGACTGACTGGTCCAAACTATATGGATTGGATGCGTAACCTAAGGTTTACCTTAAGGTACGAGAACAAGGAGTATGTTCTCGACGAGCAGATTCCCATAATTGATGAAGATTCAACCCAAGAGGAGATTGAGGCACACCAGAAACATTATGATGATGCGAATAAAGTGTCCTGTATCATGGCGTCATCCATGACCCCTGAATTGCAAAAGACTTTTGAGAATACTTGGGCTTATAAAATGAACCTACAGCTTAAGGAAATGTTTCAGGCAAAGGCAAGCAAAGAACGCCTTGATGTGGTTAAGTAACTCATGGCTTGCAAACCCAAACCTGGAGCATCTATCTGTGCTTTCGTCTTAGAGATGAAAGGGTACTTTGATAGGTTGGAATCATTGAACATGATGTTTGACACAGAGTTTTCCATCGCCATAATTCTATCCAGTCTGCCAGCTGTCTACAATTAGTTTGTAATATCATATCAGATGAATATGAATGAGAGAGAAGGCTCAATAATGGAACTCCATAATTTGCTGCAAACCGCTGAGCAAGGAATCAAAAAGGATAATGTGTCCTCTAGCTCAGCAGCTCCTGTGTTGGCAATTGGTCAAACTGCAAAGAAAAGAAAGAGGTCAAATTGGAAAGCAAATACTACGAATGGAAAGTCCAATCGTGGGTCCAAAAGAAAGACCGACTCTGATATTGCACCAGTGAATGATCCGAAGGAAGCAGTGTGCTTTTACTGCAACACTAAGGGGCACTGGAAACGTAGCTGCCCGAAATACCTGAAAGACCTTGAGGATGGAAAGGTCGAAAAGAGTGTTCACTCAGGTATGTTCATGATCAAACTCCATAATACTACAACTTCTAATTCGTGGGTTCTGGATACAGGGTGTGGTACTCACATTTGCACTGTATTGCAGGGTCTAAAGGAAAGTAGGGAATTGAAGCATTGGGAGCTTAATCTAGTCATGGGAAACAGATGAATCACGCCTGTTACCGAGATTGGAAATTATGAGCTCGTGCTGAACTCTGGAGTTAGGATAGATTTGAATAATTGTTGTTATTCGTCAGAAATGACTAGAAACATTATTTCATTTTATGCTTTATTTAAGGATGGTTATCGATTTTCATTTGATAATGAGAATGGTGATATTTTGGTTTATTTAAATGGTTGTTTTATTTTCAAAGCTTCTCCTTACAATGGCATATATGAAAATGTTGAATGTGTTAGCAATTTGATTTTGAATATTGATTCGTCTAATGAGCTTGATAAATCCAAATTGTGGCATTATCATCTTGGGCACGTAAACAAGAAACGCATCGGCCAACTCCAAAAGGATGGAGTGTTGGAATCATTCGACCTCAAATCGGATGATGTATGCGAATCTTGCTTATTGGGCAAGATGACTAAATCACCATTCACCGGGTCGTGTGAAAGAGGTGAAGGACTCTTGGACTTGGTACACACGGATGTTTGTGGACCATTCCGATGCACCACAAAAGATGGAAATCGGTATTATGTTACATTTACTGATGACTACAGTAGATTTGGACATGTCTATCTGATTAAGCATAAGTTGGATACTTTTGAGGTATTAAAAAGATACCAAAGCGAAGTAGAGAATCAATTGGGCAGAAAGATAAAGGTTCTCCGATCCGATAGGGGAGGAGAATACCTTAGCATCGAGTTTCTCGATCATTTTAGAGATTGTGGAATAGTTTCACAATTGACTCCTCCTAGAACACCACAGCTTAATGGAGTTGCTGAGAGGAGAAATAGAACCTTGTTGGACATGGTTCGGTCTATGATGAGTCGGGCTACACTTCTGATAAGTTTTTGGGGTTATGCATTAGAAATAGCCGCTCGCATCTTAAATCTTTTACCCACCAAGAAGGTTTCAAAGACACCTTATGAGATGTGGAAGGGAAAACGTCCTTCTCTTGGTCACATCAAAATCTGGGGTTATGAAGTTTTCGTTAGACGAGAAACTCAGGACAAACTAGACTCCAGATCTGAAAAGTGTCTTTTCGTCGGTTATCCACAAGAGTCGTTTGGATATCTGTTCTACAGACCCGCGGATAATGTGGTCTTTGTAGCTCGAAGAGAAGTGTTCCTTGAGAGAGAAATGATATCTAAAGAAGATAGTGGGAGTAAGATTGATCTTGAAGAAATACAAGAGTCGGCCGATGAAGAACCTACAGTAAACACTGATGTTTAACAAGAGGTGGAAACACCTGTTGAACCTGAAGACATATCCTTACCCGTTCGCAGATCTTGTAGAGTTAGCAAGCCTCCTCAGTTCTATTATGGTTACCATATAGAAGAAGAGGATAAAATTAGTGACAGTACACTAAATGACTTAGATGAACCTGCTAACTACAAGGAAGCGATGGCAGGCCCTGAGGCTGCTAAGTGGAAGGAAGCTATGAAAGGCGAAATTCAATCCATGTATGACAACCAAGTTTGGAATTTGGTTGACACTACACCCGGTCTTAAGACGGTGGGTTGTAAGTGGATCTTCAAGAAGAAGACCGACATGGATGGGAAAGTACACACTTATAAAGCTAGGTTGGTAGCGAAGGGCTATACTCAAACCCACGGGATTGATTATGAGGAAACCTTCTCACCAGTAGCTAAGATAAAGTCAATTAGGATTATGCTAGCCATAGCTGTGTTTCATGATTATGAAATTTGGCAGATGGATGTCAAAACCGCCTTCCTTAACGGGAAACTGACAGAGGATGTGTTCATGGCATAACCGGAGGGTTTTGAAAATGTAAAGTATCCTAATAGAGTGTGTAAACTTCAAAAGGCTATTTATGGACTAAAACAAGCCTCTCGTATCTGGAATCTCTGCTTCCATGAAAAAGTCATAGAGTTTGGATTTTCTAGAAGCGAAGATGAGTCATGTATATATGTCAAGTTCAGTGGGAGTGTTGTAGTCTTCCTAGTATTATATGTGGATGATATACTACTCATAGGAAACGATATCCCAACATTACAAAGTGTAAAGGATTGGTTGGGAAAATGTTTCGCTATGAAAGACTTGGGAGATGCAGCATATATTCTTGGTATAAACATTTATAGAGAAAGGTCGAGACGTCTCATAGGACTTAGCCAGGACACATACTTAGATAAAATTTTGAAAAGATTCAAAATGAAGAACTCTAAGAAAGGGAATCTACCCTTACATCATGGCATTAAGATCAGTAAGGATCTTTGTCCGAAATCTAAAGAAGAGTCTGATAAAATGAGTCGAGTCCCATATGCTTCAGCTATAGGATCGATCATGTATGCCATGACGTGTACGAGGCCTGATGTCTCATTTGCTTTGAGCTTAGTGAGTTGACATCAAAAGAATCCTGGTGAAGGTCATTGGATAGCTGTAAAGAATATTCTTAAGTATTTGAGAAATACTAAGGACAGGTTCTTGGTTTATGGTGGAGAAGAAGAACTCAGAGTAACGGGTTATAGTGATACAAGTTTCCAAACAGATAGAGATGATAGGCGTTCACAGTCTGGTAAGGTATACTTACTAAATGGGGGAGCGGTGACATGGAAAAGTTCCAAGCAAGATACGGTGGCAGACTCAACGTGCGAGTCTGAGTACATAACGGCTTGCGAGGCTTCAAAGGAAGCCATCTGGATTAAGAATTTCATTGGAGATCTTGGAGTTGTTCCAACGGTTCAAGACCCCATTGAAATATTCTGTGATAACGAAAGTGCGGTCGCCTTGAGAAGAGAGCCCAAGGATCACAGAAAGTCAAAGCACATTGAAAGAAAATACCATTCTGTTCGAATGAAAGTCGAAGAAGGACACGTGATTGTGAAGAGTATAAGATCAGAGGATAATCCATCTGATCCATTCACAAAGCCACTTGGGAAGTCCAAACATGATGAGCATGCTAGGAGCATAGGCTTAAGAGATAATGTAAAGTTTTAGTTGTTAGTTTGATTTTGAAACATTGTAAACAATGATAAATTATTATAGACTTGGTGATTAAATAATGGAGATTTATTTATTGGAATGAGTTCTACCATTTACTATTGTTTGTCATTGTGTTTCTGTTTTGCATGTTTAGACACCCCTTCCCAAGTAAAACAGTTTTTACTTAAACCTCCTCAGTCGTTCACAGTCCTGGAAGTAAGTGATGAATCAAGACTGTCATGCAGTGTTAGTAGATTGTCTATGGAGATTAGACATGGCATGAAGATTGCTGCAACACTCATGGGTACTTAATGGAGATTTAAGTATAGGAGAGACCCATACTTAAAGAGATCACTTCATGGATTAAATCACGAGTGATTTTAAGATGATAATATCCTCTATTCTTGAAATTGAGATACATTGAGTTTCTAGTTTTTCAAGTCTGTTATACTTTAGCCTATTCAAACGCTGTGCATAACTGCCGGTCATAAAGGGTATGCTGGGTATGACATGATGAGTTGACTAGTGCTATGTAGTCAAAATTTATTTGTTCCTTTTCGCCTAATGGGGAAAGCGATATCTTGGGCTCTCTGATAATTAAAGATTGACTCTAAAGTGCTAGGCCTGGCTGAGACTAAGTTGATGGTTCAATAGTCCCATAAAGTCAATGTAATCGGAAATCAGAAAACTAATTATGAATCTTGAGATTGATAAAATTCCATGTCTCGATTCATACGATATCAATAGAATAAAGGAATAGTTGATCACTTATCTAAAGGGCTAACTCTAAGATAAGAATCAGAGTTTGGCAGTTGCGTTGGATGGCACTCTCTGCTTAGTTAATGGATAAGCTTAGACCAATAATAGTTGATGAATTGTCCAAGTGGGAGACTGTTGGAATAGTGTCCGATATCATAACTAATTGATAAGTACATCATTAAAAGTGGAGTCCTTTTTGGGTCGCCCTCAATGAACAGTAAGAGAAATAAATGAGAGATAATCTTAATTGGAATTAATATTATATTTAGTTTATTAATTGGATATTAAGTAGAAATTAAAAGAAAAGGAAAAATCTGAAAATCCATCCATACGCCATCCGCAGTTCGACTCGCAAGTCAATCCACAGACCAACTCGGTTCGCAAGTTAAAAACTCAACTCGTAAGATCCAACCACAGCTCGACTCGCAAGGCAATACGTCAACTCGCAAGGTCAATATGCAGCTCGATTCGCAAGTCAACGAGTCAACCATCTCAAGTTTCAATTCGCAATGCAGGTCTGCAAACTGAGTTTCAAACTCAACTCGCAGAACGAACAGCCGTTGTGATTCCAACTTAAAAATGATAAATGTATGAGGTTTTAAAGTAAGTAATCGATTCATTTACATTCAAGATGAGGTAATAAACATAAACTCTAAGGATTCTCGTTCTTTTACTCTCTAAATGTCATTGAATCGTCATATATTTTTCTGAAACCCTAAAATACTAAATATGTTGATTTCGAGTGAATTATCGGGTGATATCCGTTGGGTAATACCTCAAAATGATCGCAATCTAAAGGTGTATAAAACCCACGGAATCAATAACTCGTCCTCGTACTCGTAATATCGAAAATCAACTGAAAACAAAGCCTCGTCTCGCTTCGCTCAAACTCGTCTCGCAAAGTATAAAAGTCAGCTCGCAGTACAGTGTGAGACTGACCTCTCGACTCGCACCCCTTTTATACCCTTGACTTGATTCGCACCGTTTGACTAGTCAACTCGCAAGTTTGACCAAAAACGCGAATTTAGCACTTAGTATAAATTGAATGCATACAAGTCTAAAATAAAATTATTTATCACTTGTTTTGTAACGATTATTTTACACGGATGGAAATATCACAGTATAATTTAATTCTAAAGGGTAACACTTATTAAAAAAACAAAAGAAATCAACTTTAGATAAACACAAAGCTAAAAATAAAACAAAGTAAAATAAACGAACAGTAAAAATAACTACTTATGAATGGATAAGAATTTGTCTGCTTAGGGATCATATTAGAAAAAATAAGCAGTACTTATTAATTAAAACAAGTCTAAGAAGATTGTTAGTACACATACCTCATGAAATTCATATAAATGACAATAAATAAACGTCTACTTATATTTATAAAATTATAGCTTAATTACCTATATCCACATGAAATAAAATAATCTTTGCAAATTAATTAACGATTATTCGAATTAGACAATTCAAGATGATTACCAATATTATAATCCATATAAACAACTTATACCCAAATTTCTGAACAAACTTATTATTGTTAGATAAAAATTAACTAGTGTGTTCCATCATATGACATACTGTGAAATTCAAGTAAAACACATAACACTGTATCTTTTATATACAAGGTAGATGTTACTAAATGATGTTCTTTTAGAAATATATAACATACACTTGTATTTAAATTTAGACAAACATCAAACTTATGATGAAAATACTAGTGGCCCAGGTCAGTACTCACATACAATGGAGGCACCCTTAGTATTAACAAGATAGGGTTGAGACTATTGACCTAACTAATAGCTTCAGGTCTGTACTCACGTACAACAAAGAAATCATTAGTTAAGCTAACAACCATATTTAAATACTATTTGTCAAATTATATGCAAATATAAACATATGATAACAGTGTACGGCTAAACTATCAGTCAACATTTAAGACTTATGACATACGTCATATAACAATGCACACAAGTTAATAATCAAGTAATTTAGAACTTCTTAAACATTCAGAAATCATAGCATAAGTTGCCTACCAGTACATCATATTATGAAGCTGTCTAGACTTAAGTTATTCTTAGTAGGAAAGGATTCACAAAAATCAAATTATAACATGTGAAATAAGGTATATAATAATATGGATATAAATATAGTTTTGTCATCTTTATGAACCTACTAACACATCAAACATAGACCTTACATTAATTATTATTTTGCTTATTATCCTAATGTACTATCATTTTCCAGTTTTTATAGATAAAACTTAAACAATATCTAAAAGAAACTACTTGTGTTCTTTTATCGGAGGCGATTCCCCTTAGGTAACAAGAAAATGAATGTCATACGCCTTTTTATTTATTTATAAACCTTACTATTACATAATTACCCTTGGAAGACTAATCACTCAGGATTTCTCATTCCATTCAGTTGAACCAACGTCTCAAATCGAGCCCTGTCGAACGCCTTGGTGTATAGGTTTGCTAAGTTATCCAAAAATGAAACCTTAACTAACCGTATCAGATTCTTCTCAGCACAGTCTCTAATGAAATGATGTCGAATATAAATGTGGTTAGCTTTACTGTGCTTCACCGGATTATTGGGTATAGAGATCGTCGATTCATTATCGATCATCATAGGAGTATTGGTAATATTCAACCCGTAATCTCTTACCTATTGCTGAATCCATAATACTTGAGAACAACAGCTGCTAGCTGTGTCACACCCCCAAAATCAATAATCGTGTTTATTTATGGTTTAGCGGAAGCTTTAGTTAATTAGCGGAAGCATTTGCTTGATAGCGGAAGCATTTTAAGTTTCAGTTTTAACAGCGGGGGTGCTGACGTTACAATAGTGCATTCATTGTATCAGAGCATATGATCAAACCGAACATATTAATTTAAGATGCCATAAGTTTAAACGTTATTACAAAAGGGTACGACTTATAAAGTCGTACAAGTAGTGGTGTTATAGAACAACATAAGTTTACAAAACATGAGTTTATAAAAGAGGGATTTCGTAAGTATAACCAATGGAATTGGTAATACAAAGGAAATCCAAGTGTCCCAAAAGTGGCATCATAAATAGTCTGGGTTGCCTACGTCCTTTATGCATGCAGAAGTACCTGAGTCCTAATTCCCTGAAAAACATAGTAAACCGTCAACATTGAATGTTGAGTGAATTCACAGGTTTAGTATATGTGTAGTTAAACCAAGTTTTGTATAAATCATTAATGTACACAAACATAATGTTTATATGTATAGCAGGAAACACAAGTATTCTTATTAAAGAAAACATTTCCTATTTTACTGTAAGAATGTCATTCTTACTACAAATCAGCCGATGTGTTAGGAAACACAAGTTTAATCATAAACATTTCCTAATAATAGTTGCAGGAAATACAGTTTAACGATCAAGTAAACATTTCCATTCAAATTGATGTAGGAAACACAAGTTTAGCAGTCAAGTAAACATTTCCTATAAAAGTTGCTTTGTCGGAAAAACAAGTTTATCCAATCAAGGTAAACGTTTCCTAAAAAGAAATCATGTGTAGGAACACCTGTCCTAATAGTTGTCACAGGGAATTCCCTTCCCAAATCCAGTTGTAGTTTAGTTGTTTAGTTTAAGTGGGAGATATAGACTATGATCCCTCTAAGGTGAGCTAAACCTTTAGAGTTAAAGTAACGATACCTAGTACTATAACCAAACCACGACTAGCTGTTGTTGTTGCCTCAGTAACACGGTAAGTATACACTCCTCGTTACGACTGCCGTCGTGTGGTTGGAATGACCAACGAGTTATTTCAGTGGGAGGGTTGTCAAATCGATAGTACTATCTGTATACTCAGTGGCTAGAGTCACCTAGCTAATGGTTATAGGTTGCAAGCACTGGGACTTATGTGCACTACAACTACCTCGCGTAAACCTAGGATCGTACCAAGATTCGTTGTCTTATTCCCAAAATAGTTGTGAAAACGTTTCATATAGTTAACAATTGATTTATAAAGCAATAAGCATTATTACAAATCAATTCGATATAATAGCATGTCAAGCAATTATATAAACAAGTAGCATGTAATAGCACGTAGTTCTATGTTTTTCACCCCTGGTTTTAAAAGCATTTAAAACAAGTAAAAGGTAGGGGCTGTAAACTCACGTGTAGCAAGTCTTCAGCTAGTACAGCTAGAAGTACTGTAGTCCGAACGTGTCTATCAATTACCTAAGCACAATTAAATATACTTTACATAAGTATATGGATAAATCGTTAAGTTGAAATGTTCATAACATTTTAGTTATTGGTGATAATTGCGTTGAAGTAATCGTGGCGTATAAGTATATATTTACATATACTTATTAGTTGAATATATATATCCTAATATATATATGTCATTTTTCATCATCTTATATATATATATATATATGTAGTTGTCATTGTTGTTGATTATGTTTCCAAAACATAAGTATAGTAGTTATAAAAATAACTATGTTTAATACTATTGTCGTAGTTCATTTATATAACTATATATAAATTATAATAGTCAACTATATATATAACTTATTTGTCGTGTTTCTAATCTCATTTGTCTTGTTTAACTCATCACTTATATATATTCCGGTTTAAGTTTGCATTCTGAAATCTTGTAGCCCGTTGGGCTCGGCCCAATTTGTTTGGTCCAATATTAAAGTCGAGTAATTTGGCACGTTAACAAAATACAACTTTTGACCCAATTTAGATTCAGGCTAATAATTCATGATCGTGTTTTCAAGTATCATGTGACGAGTTACACTAGTTAGGACTGCTAATAGTTTCCTTGTTCCCACTGCTAGTTATAATTTGTCCCATTGTTAGTTATATTCTTCCCACTGTTAGTTAGTCTGTTACCACTGTTAGTTATATTTCTCCCACTGTTAGTTATAGTTTGTTGCCCCTGTTAGTTATAACTTTCCTACTGTTAGTTATAACTCGTTATCACTGTTAGTTATATTTCTCCCACTGTTAGTTATAGTTTGTTGCCCCTGTTAGTTATAACTTTCCCACTGTTAGTTATAACTCGTTACCACTGTTAGTTATATTTCTCCCACTGTTAATTATAGTTTGTTGCCCCTGTTAGTTATAACTTTTCCACTGTTAGTTATAACTCGTTATCACTGTTAGTTATATTTCTCCCACTGTTAGTTATAGTTTGTTGCCCCTGTTAGTTATAACTTTCCCACTGTTAGTTATAACTCGTTACCACTGTTAGTTATATTTCTCCCACTGTTAGTTATAGTTTGTTGCCCCTGTTAGTTATAACTTTCCCACTGTTAGTTATAACTCGTTACCACTGTTAGTTATAACTTTGCCACTGTTAGTTATAACTCGTTACCACTGTTAGTTATAACTTTGCCACTGTTAGTTATAACTCGTTACCACTGTTAGTTATAACTTTGCCACTGTTAGTTATAACTCGTTACGCCTTTCGATTTGGAGCATTTCTCTTCCGATTTATACCTAACCAAAAATCACACATGTTCTCAGATATGTCTAGTTTATTTCTGCACTTTATGGTATTTTTATATGTTCATTTACTATTTTAAACAAAAATAGTTTCAAGGTGTGGTCAGACTGGGTCCAAAACAGTTATATGTTCAAAGATCGAGTTATACACGAAATTACGGACATTTCTGGAAAGGGTCATAGAAGAACTTTTTAAAGTTGACAAAATATGTGAGGTTTTGGCACTGGTCTCATACGTTTTAGTGGTCTAGAACTCAAGATATGGTCTCGAGAAGTTACTGAAAATTCCTGTCTGCCGGAACAGTAAACCTATGTCACCGAAGAAAAATGTTTTCGAGTAGCAAACAGAGTCAAAAAGTCACGAGACTAATTTTGTTGGAAAAATACTTCTTGTACTACATTCTAGGCTTAAGAAACGTTCATTTTGTTGTTGTAATGATTTTTATAAAATTCGTGGAAGTGGAAATAGAATCTGGACAGGAACATAAACTATTAGTTTCTAGATTTAAATTGCATTTCGGTTAATGTTTTGGACATGTAGAAGTTGAGTGAACACTAACACATGTCTATAACCATAAAGAAAGTAGAACTTGTGAAAATAAAAGAGTCCTTACAATGGTGATGATGATAAAATGGTAGATGTGCTGCTGATTATCGTGAAGAAGAAGAAGAAATAGCCTCAGCTCAGATCTCCTGTTGTTGCTTCAGTCGATGGATGAAGAAGAAGGAACAGAGAAAACCAATAATTTGAGTTGGTGGGAACTTGTGTGTGTGTGTATTTGATATTGAGTGTAAGGAAGTATAAAGGATGGTGTATGGTTTAAATTGTCAACGTAGGGAGTATGGTTCAACAGGAGAATGTTCCCCAGATATTTTAGTTGGGTTAAAATTGTAGGTTTTTAACATGTTAATTTCGCATAACATCTTATATTATTTCAATAATATAAGTTACAGTAATTAATAATTTTCGAATTATTAATTATTTTGTGTCACCAACTTTATTGTATTTTAGTTTGTCAAGTCTAGTACGTTTATTTCACCCGTAATTATATACATATAACTACGAATTTAATATATCACGTATCACATAGTAAGTTTCATAAGCTTAACATATAGAAATTGTTTTGAATTCACTAATCAGGGAATTACTCTAGGTAATGCATGAAATTAAGAAAGGATTAATACCCTAAATGGAGGATTGTCACATTCTCCCCCCGTTAGCGAAATCTCGTCCCGAGATTTAAGTTGAGTTGTTCGTGTTAGGTGTTTGTTCAAACAGGTGAGGGTATTTCTTTCGTATCTCATCCTCGCGTTCCCAAGTAAACTCCGGGCCATGTTTCGAGTTCCAACGAATCTTGACAAGTTTGATTCGTTTGTGTCGGAGTTTCTGGGTTGCCTACTAAACCTGTGTCGGAGTTTGTCCCAAAAGTGGCATCATAAATAGTCTGGGTTGCCTACGTCCTTTATGCATGCAGAAGTACCTGAGTCCTAATTCCCTGAAAAACATAGTAAACCGTCAACATTGAATGTTGAGTGAATTCACAGGTTTAGTATATGTGTAGTTAAACCAAGTTTTGTATAAATCATTAATGTACACAAACATAATGTTTATATGTATAGCAGGAAACACAAGTATTCTTATTAAAGAAAACATTTCCTATTTTACTGTAAGAATGTCATTCTTACTACAAATCAGCCGATGTGTTAGGAAACACAAGTTTAATCATAAACATTTCCTAATAATAGTTGCAGGAAATACAGTTTAACGATCAAGTAAACATTTCCATTCAAATTGATGTAGGAAACACAAGTTTAGCAGTCAAGTAAACATTTCCTATAAAAGTTGCTTTGTCGGAAAAACAAGTTTATCCAATCAAGGTAAACGTTTCCTAAAAAGAAATCATGTGTAGGAACACCTGTCCTAATAGTTGTCACAGGGAATTCCCTTCCCAAATCCAGTTGTAGTTTAGTTGTTTAGTTTAAGTGGGAGATATAGACTATGATCCCTCTAAGGTGAGCTAAACCTTTAGAGTTAAAGTAACGATACCTAGTACTATAACCAAACCACGACTAGCTGTTGTTGTTGCCTCAGTAACACGGTAAGTATACACTCCTCGTTACGACTGCCGTCGTGTGGTTGGAATGACCAACGAGTTATTTCAGTGGGAGGGTTGTCAAATCGATAGTACTATCTGTATACTCAGTGGCTAGAGTCACCTAGCTAATGGTTATAGGTTGCAAGCACTGGGACTTATGTGCACTACAACTACCTCGCGTAAACCTAGGATCGTACCAAGATTCGTTGTCTTATTCCCAAAATAGTTGTGAAAACGTTTCATATAGTTAAAAATTGATTTATAAAGCAATAAGCATTATTACAAATCAATTCGATATAATAGCATGTCAAGCAATTATATAAACAAGTAGCATGTAATAGCACGTAGTTCTATGTTTTTCACCCCTGGTTTTAAAAGCATTTAAAACAAGTAAAAGGTAGGGGCTGTAAACTCACGTGTAGCAAGTCTTCAGCTAGTACAGCTAGAAGTACTGTAGTCCGAACGTGTCTCTCAATTACCTAAGCACAATTAAATATACTTTACATAAGTATATGGATAAATCGTTAAGTTGAAATGTTCATAACATTTTAGTTATTGGTGATAATTGCGTTGAAGTAATCGTGGCGTATAAGTATATATTTACATATACTTATTAGTTGAATATATATATCCTAATATATATATGTCATTTTTCATCATCTTATATATATATATATATATGTAGTTGTCATTGTTGTTGATTATGTTTCCAAAACATAAGTATAGTAGTTATAAAAATAACTATGTTTAATACTATTGTCGTAGTTCATTTATATAACTATATATAAATTATAATAGTCAACTATATATATAACTTATTTGTCGTGTTTCTAATCTCATTTGTCTTGTTTAACTCATCACTTATATATATTCCGGTTTAAGTTTGCATTCTGAAATCTTGTAGCCCGTTGGGCTCGGCCCAATTTGTTTGGTCCAATATTAAAGTCGAGTAATTTGGCACGTTAACAAAATACAACTTTTGACCCAATTTAGATTCAGGCTAATAATTCATGATCGTGTTTTCAAGTATCATGTGACGAGTTACACTAGTTAGGACTGCTAATAGTTTCCTTGTTCCCACTGCTAGTTATAATTTGTCCCATTGTTAGTTATATTCTTCCCACTGTTAGTTAGTCTGTTACCACTGTTAGTTATATTTCTCCCACTGTTAGTTATAGTTTGTTGCCCCTGTTAGTTATAACTTTCCTACTGTTAGTTATAACTCGTTATCACTGTTAGTTATATTTCTCCCACTGTTAGTTATAGTTTGTTGCCCCTGTTAGTTATAACTTTCCCACTGTTAGTTATAACTCGTTACCACTGTTAGTTATATTTCTCCCACTGTTAATTATAGTTTGTTGCCCCTGTTAGTTATAACTTTTCCACTGTTAGTTATAACTCGTTATCACTGTTAGTTATATTTCTCCCACTGTTAGTTATAGTTTGTTGCCCCTGTTAGTTATAACTTTCCCACTGTTAGTTATAACTCGTTACCACTGTTAGTTATATTTCTCCCACTGTTAGTTATAGTTTGTTGCCCCTGTTAGTTATAACTTTCCCACTGTTAGTTATAACTCGTTACCACTGTTAGTTATAACTTTGCCACTGTTAGTTATAACTCGTTACCACTGTTAGTTATAACTTTGCCACTGTTAGTTATAACTCGTTACCACTGTTAGTTATAACTTTGCCACTGTTAGTTATAACTCGTTACGCCTTTCGATTTGGAGCATTTCTCTTCCGATTTATACCTAACCAAAAATCACACATGTTCTCAGATATGTCTAGTTTATTTCTGCACTTTATGGTATTTTTATATGTTCATTTACTATTTTAAACAAAAATAGTTTCAAGGTGTGGTCAGACTGGGTCCAAAACAGTTATATGTTCAAAGATCGAGTTATACACAAAATTACGGACATTTCTGGAAAGGGTCATAGAAGAACTTTTTAAAGTTGACAAAATATGTGAGGTTTTGGCACTGGTCTCATACGTTTTAGTGGTCTAGAACTCAAGATATGGTCTCGAGAAGTTACTGAAAATTCCTGTCTGCCGGAACAGTAAACCTATGTCACCGAAGAAAAATGTTTTCGAGTAGCAAACGGAGTCAAAAAGTCACGAGACTAATTTTGTTGGAAAGATAACTTCTTGTACTACATTCTAGGCTTAAGAAACGTCCATTTTGTTATTGTAATGATTTTTATAAAATTCGTGGAAGTGGAAACAGAATCTGGACAGGAACATAAACTATTAGTTTCTAGATTTAAATTGCGTTTCGGTTAATGTTTTGGACATGTAGAAGTTGAGTGAACACTAACACATGTCTATAACCATAAAGAAAGTAGAACTTGTGAAAATAAAAGAGTCCTTACAATGGTGATGATGATAAAATGGTAGATGTGCTGCTGATTATCGTGAAGAAGAAGAAGAAATAGCCTCAGCTCAGATCTCCTGTTGTTGCTTCAGTCGATGGATGAAGAAGAAGGAACAGAGAAAACCAATAATTTGAGTTGGTGGGAACTTGTGTGTGTGTGTATTTGATATTGAGTGTAAGGAAGTATAAAGGATGGTGTATGGTTTAAATTGTCAACGTAGGGAGTATGGTTCAACAGGAGAATGTTCCCCAGATATTTTAGTTGGGTTAAAATTGTAGGTTTTTAACATGTTAATTTCGTATAACATCTTATATTATTTCAATAATATAAGTTACAGTAATTAATAATTTTCGAATTATTAATTATTTTGTGTCACCAACTTTATTGTATTTTAGTTTGTCAAGTCTAGTACGTTTATTTCACCCGTAATTATATACATATAACTACGAATTTAATATATCACGTATCACATAGTAAGTTTCATAAGCTTAACATATAGAAATTGTTTTGAATTCACTAATCAGGGAATTACTCTAGGTAATGCATGAAATTAAGAAAGGATTAATACCCTAAATGGAGGATTGTCACATTCTCCCCCCGTTAGCGAAATCTCGTCCCGAGATTTAAGTTGAGTTGTTCGTGTTAGGTGTTTGTTCAAACAGGTGAGGGTATTTCTTTCGTATCTCATCCTCGCGTTCCCAAGTAAACTCCGGGCCATGTTTCGAGTTCCAACGAATCTTGACAAGTTTGATTCGTTTGTGTCGGAGTTTCTGTGTTTTCGTATCAGTTACTTCGATAGGTTCCTCCACAAAGTTAAGTTTTGAGTTAATAAAGACTTCGTCGGGAGGGATGATAAGTGTTTCATCGGAAAGACACTTCTTCAAGTTACACACGTGAAAAGTGTCATAAATGCTACTAAGCTCTTGTGGCAACTTTAGTTTGTATGCGACAGGACCAATCCTCGCAAGGATTTCAAAAGGTCCAACATATCGCGGGTTAAGTTTTCCTCGTTTGCCAAATCGTGCTACCCCTTTCTAGGGCGATACTTTGAGTAGGACCTTGTCTCCTACTTGGAACTCAAGAGGTTTACGACGGTTATCGGCGTAGCTCTTTTGTCTGTCCCTTGCCGTTTTCAGTCGGTTGAGTACTTGCGATATCTTGTCTGTGGTTTCCTGGACAAGCTCTGGTCCGGATAGTTGTCTGTCACCCAACTCTGCCCAACAGAGTGGTGATCGGCATTTGCGTCCATACAGTGCTTCGAATGGAGCCATCTGTATGCTGGTGTGATAACTGTTGTTATAGGAGAATTCAGCTAATGGGAGGTGAGTATCCCAGTTTCCCCCAAAGTCAATCACACACGCTCTCAATAAATCCTCGAGCGTTTGAATCGTTCGTTCACTCTGGCCATCTGTTTGTGGATGATAGGCTGTACTCATGTCGAGTCGAGTACCTAAAGCCTGCTGTAGTGATTGCCAGAAGCGAGATGTGAATCTGCTATCTCTATCAGATATAATGGACAATGGTACACCGTGTCGAGAAACGATCTCTTTGATATAGATCTTCGCCAGTTTCTCTAGTTTGTCAGACTCTTTGATAGCAACAAAGTGGGCTGATTTCGTCAATCGATCGACAATCACCCATATGGAATCAACTCCAGTTGATGTCTTTGGTAGTTTCGTGATGAAGTCCATCGTTATGTGCTCCCATTTCCATTTTGGCATTTCTGGTTGTTGCAAAAGTCCTGAAGGTTTTTGATACTCAACCTTGACCTTTGAACAAGTTAGACACTTGCTGACATAAGTAGTGATGTCTCTTTTCATGTTAGGCCACCAATAGAAACCTTTCACATCTTGGTACATCTTATCTGCACCAGGATGAATCGAGTAGTTGGACTTGTGAGCTTCGTCCAAAATCAGTTTGCGTAGTTCATCATCGCATGGTACCCAAATTCGATTCATGAAGTATAAAACTTCATTTTCTTTGGTTTCGAGTTGTTTCTCCATTCCTCTCAGGGATTCTTCTTTCATGCGTTCGGTGGTGAAAGCTATTCGTTGTGCATCACGAATTTGAGTAATAAGATTCGAGTGGATTGTTAATACCAAAGCTCGAACTCTACGAGGTTTTACATTCTCTTTACGACTCAGGGCATCCGCTACTACATTATCCTTGCCCGGATGGTACTTAATCTCACAGTCGTAATCGTTCAGCAATTCGACCCAACGTCTTTGTCTCATGTTGAGCTCTTTTTGGTCGAATATGTGTTGTAGACTCTTGTGGTCGGTGAAGATCGTACACTTTGTACCGTATAGATAGTGTCTCCAGATCTTGAGTGCAAAGACGACTGCTCCCAACTCTAAGTCATGAGTTGTATAATTCTTCTCGTGAATCTTCAATTGACGAGATGCATAAGCAATAACTTTGTCGTTTTGCATGAGAACACACCCTAATCCTTGATGTGAGGCATCACAGTAAACGATGAAGTTTTCTGTTCCCTCAGGTAGAGATAGGATTGGTGCGGTGCTCAACTTTTGTTTCAATAGTTGGAAGGCGTTTTCTTGTTTTTCGCCCCATTCGAATTTCTTATCCTTTTGAGTTAATGTGGTGAGTGACTGGGCTATTTTGGAAAAGTTTTCGATAAATCGACGGTAATAGCCAGCCAAACCAAGAAATTGTCGAATCTCGGTTGGGGTCCTTGGAGCTTCCCAGTTTCTGATCGCCTCTATTTTGGATGGGTCCACATGAATTCCTTTATCATTTATCACGTGACCGAGGAAATGAACCTCCCTAATCCAAAATTCACATTTGGAGAACTTAGCATACAGCTTCTCGTTCTCGAGTAGTTGGAGGATAAGTTTCAAGTGTTGTTCGTGATCCTCTTTCGTTTTCGAGTAAATCAGGATGTCGTCAATGAACACAATGACAAACTTATCAAGATAAGGTTTGCACACTCGGTTCATGAGATCCATGAATACTGCAGGCGCGTTAGTCAATCCAAACGGCATGACTAGGAACTCATAATGACCATATCGAGTCCTGAACGCGGTCTTTGGTACATCCTCTTCTCGTACCTTCAGTTGATGGTAACCAGAACGCAGATCGATCTTCGAGTAGTAACCCGATCCTTGTAACTGATCAAACAGATCGTCTATGCGAGGTAACGGGTATCGGTTCTTAATAGTTACCTTATTCAGCTCTCGGTAGTCAATACACATCCGCATAGATCCATCCTTCTTCTTGACAAACAAAACCGGAGCTCCCCAAGGTGAAAAGCTCGGTCGGATGAATCCTAAGTCTAAGAGCTCCTGCAACTGTGTAGACAGTTCTTGCATTTCTGATGGAGCTAGACGATAAGGTGAGCGAGCGATTGGTGCAGCTCCTGGCACCAGATCGATGCGAAACTCGACTTGTCGCGGAGGTGGTAATCCTGGAAGGTCATCAGGAAACACTCCCGGATAGTCTCGCACTATAGGTATATCACTTAAACTTTGCTCCTCGGGTCTCTTTTCTACCACATGTGCTAAAAACGCTTGGTATCCCTTTCGGAGATACTTAGTGGCTTTTAAGCAATTGATCATTTTAGCAGCACTCGTCCTCTTATCTCCTTGAATCACCAAGGTTTCTCCAGTTAATAATGGTAAACGTACAATTTTATCAAAACAAACAATCTCCGCACGATTCTTCGACAACCAGTCCATACCGACTACGATGTCAAAGCTTCCCAACTCAACCGGTAGTAAGTCTATTTTGAAAGGATGACTCTCCAATGTTAGAGTACATCCTGGTACTATTACTCCTGATTCAATCAACCTACCATCGGCTAGTTCTAAAGTGTACTTGTTGTCTAGTTTACGGGATTCAATGTCTAATAGTGATCTAAATTCCGTAGACACAAAACTCAAATCGGCGCCTGAATCAAATAACACAGAGGCATAATGGTTGTTAACTAGAAACGTACCAGTGACAGTGTTGGGGTCCTGGCGTGCCTCCTGTGCTCCAATGACAAACGCACGACCTCGAGCTGGTTGGTTGTTGGAGTTACCCCGGTTGTTGTTGTTCGGGTTTGCATTGCGGTTCTGATTGTTTTGGTTTCCACGGCTAAGTTTAGGGCACTTGTTTCGGAAATGACCTTGCTCGCCACATTCGAAACATCCATTAGCTGGTCGATCCCTATTTGTTTGAGTAGTAGGGTTCGATCTACAGTATTGGGCCAGATGCCCCCAGCGTTTGCAATTCCCACAGAAAGTACAATCACCATCATGGTGACGTTCACACTTGCCACATTTGGGCTTGTTCCCCAAGTAAGTCTTTTGTTCAGCAGTTGTGGCAAGGTAGGCTTTCGTGGTTCCAGTCGGCTTTTTATTCTGCTGACCCTGACGGTCACTCCACTTACGCTTTCCCTTTCCAGCATCAGCACTGCTGGATTCAACCTTTCCCGAAGCGGCTTTCTTAGTAAGGGTTCCCATTCGGATTGCTTCATCTGTCAAGCGCTGTGCTAGTTCCACAGCACTCTTAAAGGTGGCAGGATTAGACGAAGTCACCAAGCTTCTAATCTGTGGCACCAAACCCCAGATATACCTTTCAGTGCGCTTGTACTCAGGTGTGACCATGTGTGGTACAAGGCGTGCCAGTTCTTGAAATCTAGTGGTATATCCAGCGATATCAGTACCAACCATAGTAATGTCCCAGAGCTCAGTCTCAATCTTCTGCAGCTCACTGCGGGGACAAAATTCTTCCACAACCATGGTTTTCAAAGTTTCCCAAGTCATCGAGTGGGCGGTTGTGCGTCCAAGTGCTTGAACTTGGCTATTCCACCATGTCAATGCCTTATCAGAAAATGTGCAGGTAGCATACTTTACCATGCAGTCACGAGCACAGTTGCTAATATCTAGCACAGACTCCATTTTCTCTATCCAATGAATGATTCCAATAGCACCCTCAGTACCACGAAAGTGGCTTGGTTTGCAAGCTAGGAATGTTTTGTACGAACATCCTCTTTGGGTACTCTCAGGGTTACCGTCAGATACAACAAGTTCGGTATTTCTGCTACCGCTGACCCTGTCGCTACGGTTTCGGTCAGTATCATACTGAGCAAGTGCTTCAGCAATCCTTCGGTTGACCATTTGTTCAGTTGTCTCCTCAACAGCTGGAGGTGGTGAAGTGTTTCTGCGGACGTTCCGGGTATTCCTACGCTTAGGCGGCATGATTCTGTCCTAATCACACACAAGAAACACTCGTAAGATACCCTAATCAAATCATCACTCATAAGGTATGTGATAAATATAGATATAGTATGATAATCAATCATCAATTGATATCACTCACAGTGTACACAGTGACATAAACTAAACATAAGTTATATATCATATATAAGGCAAAAGGTGTTACATAAGTTTTGTACAATGATGGGGTTGACAATAACGAGAAAATACACCCATCAGATCAAACATGATCTACAAAATGTGATGGATTTAACCTATACATCCATCTAGTCAAAAGTTTTGCCCTATTACATCATAGATACCGTCCTGACATGGTGAATCTAATAGAAATATGCTAAAAACATCCCTACAACCATCCTAACAGCTGTCATCAGCATACAAACTCCAACTGCAGAACCTACTATCCCCAGACGTCTCTCAAGCCTAATCAGACGTGCCCTAGTCGCATCGGCTGACTCTCGATCCATCTCAATGTGTACCTCAGAAGTGGCAAGGCGTCCATAGATAGTAAGTACATCACCGTCCAGTCGAGAGGCATCACTATGCAACTCTCTGATAGAATCCTGCGTACCATAATGAAATCCAAGAAGGGTACGGACAACTGCAACTACAGTAGGGATAGTGAGCTCCAGAGGCTCCTCAGTCAGATGTAAGGGGGTCGATGAGTGAGATGACTCCCCAGTCTCGAAAGTGGAAGGAATCCTCTCAAGTGTCCTCCAGTAGCGTAGTATACGCGGCATCCAGTCAAGATGCGGGACTCTAGTCCTCTGTAGTGATTGCTGATCACAAGGTATCTCTCTCTCCTCAGTCATCGGATCCTTGTCACGAGGTGCCAAGGGTCCTACAGGTGGGGATCTAACGCTCATCCTAGCCGTCCTACACAATCCAGGCCCACGTGAAGACTCTCCAACATGGCGAGTCGCCATGAAAGTAGATCCTAGCATACGAGTAGTGGGATCAGTGGGTGGTGATGGTGGAGTGCCTATGGTGCCATCCGAAGTAGCTCTAGGGAATGTGGGTGGGTAGACCTCCTCAGAAAGGTCATCACTAGCATAGTCAGGCTCCTCCTCTGACTCTGAGATGTAGACCGGAAACTGCCTAGACATAACTGTGACAAAGGCAATTGTGTGTGTCGTGTTAGACGTATGCAAAGTATGAATGCAGAAATGTGTTAGCCAAGGCTATAGTCTAGATCTCTAAGGTTTTCAGTCACTTAAAGGCTCCTAGTTCTCTATAACCAATGGCTCTGATACCAAGTTCTATCACACCCCCAAAATCAGTAATCGTGTTTATTTATGGTTTAGCGGAAGCTTTAGTTAATTAGCGGAAGCATTTGCTTGATAGCGGAAGCATTTTAAGTTTCAGTTTTAACAGCGGGGGTGCTGACGTTACAATAGTGCATTCATTGTATCAGAGCATATGATCAAACCGAACATATTAATTTAAGATGCCATAAGTTTAAACGTTATTACAAAAGGGTACGACTTATAAAGTCGTACAAGTAGTGGTGTTATAGAACAACATAAGTTTACAAAACATGAGTTTATAAAAGAGGGATTTCGTAAGTATAACCAATGGAATTGGTAATACAAAGGAAATCCAAGTGTCCCAAAAGTGGCATCATAAATAGTCTGGGTTGCCTACGTCCTTTATGCATGCAGAAGTACCTGAGTCCTAATTCCCTGAAAAACATAGTAAACCGTCAACATTGAATGTTGAGTGAATTCACAGGTTTAGTATATGTGTAGTTAAACCAAGTTTTGTATAAATCATTAATGTACACAAACATAATGTTTATATGTATAGCAGGAAACACAAGTATTCTTATTAAAGAAAACATTTCCTATTTTACTGTAAGAATGTCATTCTTACTACAAATCAGCCGATGTGTTTGGAAACACAAGTTTAATCATAAACATTTCCTAATAATAGTTGCAGGAAATACAGTTTAACGATCAAGTAAACATTTCCATTCAAATTGATGTAGGAAACACAAGTTTAGCAGTCAAGTAAACATTTCCTATAAAAGTTGCTTTGTCGGAAAAACAAGTTTATCCAATCAAGGTAAACGTTTCCTAAAAAGAAATCATGTGTAGGAACACCTGTCCTAATAGTTGTCACAGGGAATTCCCTTCCCAAATCCAGTTGTAGTTTAGTTGTTTAGTTTAAGTGGGAGATATAGACTATGATCCCTCTAAGGTGAGCTAAACCTTTAGAGTTAAAGTAACGATACCTAGTACTATAACCAAACCACGACTAGCTGTTGTTGTTGCCTCAGTAACACGGTAAGTATACACTCCTCGTTACGACTGCCGTCGTGTGGTTGGAATGACCAACGAGTTATTTCAGTGGGAGGGTTGTCAAATCGATAGTACTATCTGTATACTCAGTGGCTAGAGTCACCTAGCTAATGGTTATAGGTTGCAAGCACTGGGACTTATGTGCACTACAACTACCTCGCGTAAACCTAGGATCGTACCAAGATTCGTTGTCTTATTCCCAAAATAGTTGTGAAAACGTTTCATATAGTTAACAATTGATTTATAAAGCAATAAGCATTATTACAAATCAATTCGATATAATAGCATGTCAAGCAATTATATAAACAAGTAGCATGTAATAGCACGTAGTTCTATGTTTTTCACCCCTGGTTTTAAAAGCATTTAAAACAAGTAAAAGGTAGGGGCTGTAAACTCACGTGTAGCAAGTCTTCAGCTAGTACAGCTAGAAGTACTGTAGTCCGAACGTGTCTATCAATTACCTAAGCACAATTAAATATACTTTACATAAGTATATGGATAAATCGTTAAGTTGAAATGTTCATAACATTTTAGTTATTGGTGATAATTGCGTTGAAGTAATCGTGGTGTATAAGTATATATTTACATATACTTATTAGTTGAATATATATATCCTAATATATATATGTCATTTTTCATCATCTTATATATATATATATATATATGTAGTTGTCATTGTTGTTGATTATGTTTCCAAAACATAAGTATAGTAGTTATAAAAATAACTATGTTTAATACTATTGTCGTAGTTCATTTATATAACTATATATAAATTATAATAGTCAACTATATATATAACTCATTTGTCGTGTTTCTAATCTCATTTGTCTTGTTTAACTCGTCACTTATATATATTCCGGTTTAAGTTTGCATTCTGAAATCTTGTAGCCCGTTGGGCTCGGCCCAATTTGTTTGGTCCAATATTAAAGTCGAGTAATTTGGCACGTTAACAAAATACAACTTTTGACCCAATTTAGATTCAGGCTAATAATTCATGATCGTGTTTTCAAGTATCATGTGACGAGTTACGCTAGTTAGGACAGCTAATAGTTTCCTTGTTCCCACTGCTAGTTATAATTTGTCCCATTGTTAGTTATATTCTTCCCACTGTTAGTTAGTCTGTTACCACTGTTAGTTATATTTCTCCCACTGTTAGTTATAGTTTGTTGCCCCTGTTAGTTATAACTTTCCCACTGTTACTTATAACTCGTTATCACTGTTAGTTATATTTCTCCCACTGTTAGTTATAGTTTGTTGCCCCTGTTAGTTATAACTTTCCCACTGTTAGTTATAACTCGTTACCACTGTTAGTTATATTTCTCCCACTGTTAGTTATAGTTTGTTGCCCCTGTTAGTTATAACTTTCCCACTGTTAGTTATAACTCGTTACCACTGTTAGTTATATTTCTCCCACTGTTAGTTATAGTTTGTTGCCCCTGTTAGTTATAACTTTCCCACTGTTAGTTATAACTCGTTACCACTGTTAGTTATAACTTTGCCACTGTTAGTTATAACTCGTTACCACTGTTAGTTATAACTTTGCCACTGTTAGTTATAACTCGTTACCACTGTTAGTTATAACTTTGCCACTGTTAGTTATAACTCGTTACCACTGTTAGTTATAACTTTGCCACTGTTAGTTATAACTCGTTACGCCTTTCGATTTGGAGCATTTCTCTTCCGATTTATACCTAACCAAAAATCACACATGTTCTCATATATGTCTAGTTTATTTCTGCACTTTATGGTATTTTTATATGTTCATTTACTATTTTAAACAAAAATAGTTTCAAGGTGTGGTCAGACTGGGTCCAAAACAGTTATATGTTCAAAGATCGAGTTATACACGAAATTACGGACATTTCTGGAAAGGGTCATAGAAGAACTTTTTAAAGTTGACAAAATATGTGAGGTTTTGGCACTGGTCTCATACGTTTTAGTGGTCTAGAACTCAAGATATGGTCTCGAGAAGTTACTGAAAATTCCTGTCTGCCGGAACAGTAAACCTATGTCACCGAAGAAAAATGTTTTCGAGTAGCAAATGGAGTCAAAAAGTCACGAGACTAATTTTTTTGGAAAGATAACTTCTTGTACTACATTCTAGGCTTAAGAAACGTCCATTTTGTTATTGTAATGATTTTTATAAAATTCGTGGAAGTGGAAACAGAATCTGGACAGGAACATAAACTATTAGTTTCTAGATTTAAATTGCGTTTCGGTTAATGTTTTGGACATGTAGAAGTTGAGTGAACACTAACACATGTCTATAACCATAAAGAAAGTAGAACTTGTGAAAATAAAAGAGTCCTTACAATGGTGATGATGATAAAATGGTAGATGTGCTGCTGATTATCGTGAAGAAGAAGAAGAAATAGCCTCAGCTCAGATCTCCTGTTGTTGCTTCAGTCGATGGATGAAGAAGAAGGAACAGAGAAAACCAATAATTTGAGTTGGTGGGAACTTGTGTGTGTGTGTATTTGATATTGAGTGTAAGGAAGTATAAAGGATGGTGTATGGTTTAAATTGTCAACGTAGGGAGTATGGTTCAACAGGAGAATGTTCCCCAGATATTTTAGTTGGGTTAAAATTGTAGGTTTTTAACATGTTAATTTCGCATAACATCTTATATTATTTCAATAATATAAGTTACAGTAATTAATAATTTTCGAATTATTAATTATTTTGTGTCACCAACTTTATTGTATTTTAGTTTGTCAAGTCTAGTACGTTTATTTCACCCGTAATTATATACATATAACTACGAATTTAATATATCACGTATCACATAGTAAGTTTCATAAGCTTAACATATAGAAATTGTTTTGAATTCACTAATCAGGGAATTACTCTAGGTAATGCATGAAATTAAGAAAGGATTAATACCCTAAATGGAGGATTGTCACAAGCTGCAACAAACTCAGCTTTACACGTGGAAATGTCTACTGAGCTTTGTTTCTTGCACTACCAAGATACGAGTCTTCCTCCTAGGAATTGACATCCTCCGGTAGTAGACTTTCTATTTTGATTGCATCCACCATAATCCGAATCAGTATAAGCAACGAAACCTAAGTCTTCTTCAATCGGATACCAAAGTCCCAGCTTTGGTTTCCCTTTGATGTAACGAAAGATTCGTTTTACAGCTTGCATATGTGACTCTTTCAGATTAGCCTGATATCTTGCGCATATACTAACAGCAAACATAATGTCAGGCCTAGATACACAAATACATTAGTGATCCAATCATGGACCTATATAGAGTAAGATCCACATCCTGATCACTCGATATATCGAGACCAAGTCCACGATTTTCTGGAATATGAGTTTTCTAGATACGAAATTCATCCATCTTGAAACGTTCTAATAACTCATGTGTATACTTAGATTGATGAATAAATAATCCATCTTTCTTTTGGTCAACTTGTAACCCTAAGAAAAAGTTTAACTCTCCCATAGCAGACATCTCAAACTTGCTCTTCATAACTTGTTCAAAGTCTTTACACATCTTTTCTTCAGATGACCCCAAGATAATGTCATTAACATATACTTGAACAAGTAGAAAGTCTTTCTTCTTCCATTTTATAAAAAGTGTACTATCAATTGCTCATCTTGTAAATCCATTCTCAAGAAGGTGCGTTGATAGTGTCTTATACCACATCCTTGGTGCTTGATGTAATCCATATAGAGTCTTATCTAACCGATATACTCTATCCGGATAAGCAGGATCAGTAATCCCTGGTGGTTGAGTAACATACACCACTTCTCTAACTTTGCCATACAAAAAGGCACTCTTAACATCCAACTGATAAACCTTTATACCTTTGAATGTTGCAAATGCTAAGAATATCCAAATCGCTTCAAGCCTAGCTACGGGTGCAAACACTTCATTGTAATCAATTCCTTCTTATTGATTAAACCCTTGAATCACTAAACGGGCTTTATTGCGAGTCACGATTCCCCGATCATCTCTCTTACACTTATATACCCATCTAGTTCCGATTGGATATACACCAGCGGGTAAATCAACCAATTCCCAAACTTCTAGCTTAGAAAACTGTGTTAACTCTTCTTGCATTGTTTCTACCAACGAACTGTCTTTCAAATCCATTTGAACATCTTTAGGCTCGACTTGTGAGATAAATCATGAATAAAGATATTGATTAGTAATCTCAGTGTCCTTAATTGCAACATGCAATCTAGAGTATTCAGATGTACTCGATTTAGCTTGACTCCTAGTCAACATGGGAACCTCTAGATTACCGATAATATTATCGACCGGATGATTCTTACTAGTTCGAGTTACCGTAATCGATTCAACCTATATGTCATCTTCTAGATTAGTGCCGATTTCCTCCAATGGTGGTATATCCTCATCAGTAGTAGAAATCCTTAACTGTCTCAAAGGAGTAAGGATATCATTCACTATTCTTTGCGTAGCAATTGATAGCTCATCTTTCTCTTGATGTATTTCCACTAAAGGTTGTTTTGAGGCACTAGTAGATGTTCCTGAAGAATCAGTAGTTTTGATTTTTGAAATTGGAACATTCGATGTTTGAGAAGGACCAGTATCCTCATCTCCATACAATAAATGTTCAGCAATTCCTGAATCAGCTACAAAGTCACTAAGAGGGACTTTGAATGATTTGAATAGATCTACATAATCAAACTGCCAATCTAGTCCCTTATGAGTGTCAGGTGTGTATTTTATAACCTCAATATTATAAACAGTTTTCACATGACCTGTGACTTTATTGAAGACACGTTTGTTTGGTGAATCAGGCACATAACCTAGGATTTATCCTTCGTCAGCCTTCTCACCAAATTTGGGTTGAGTGGTAGTCTTCAGTAAAGTACATGACACTCAAAGGGTTCAAATCCCTTCAAGTTGGGTTTCTTATTGTTCAAAAGTTCATAACATGTCTTGTTATGTCTTTTCACCGTAAGAACCCTATTTAGAACATGACATGCGGTACTCACTGCTTCCGCCCAAAAAATAACAGGAAGCTTTGAGTCTGCAAGCATTGTTCTAGCTGCTTCAATCAACGTTCTATTCTTCCTTTCAGCAATACTATTTTGTTGGGGTTCATAAGGTGCACTGAATTGATGTTGAATTTCTTTGCTTAAGCAATAGACATTAAACGTTGAATTCTTGAACTCTATTCCGTTGTCACTACGGATTCTCTTAACTCGTGTTCCATAGACATTCTCTATTAAATCTAAGAACTCCATAAGACTTCCAGGAGTTTCATCCTTAGATCCCAAAAAGAATACCCATGAGAATCAAGAGTAATCATCAGTGACAACTAAACAGTACCATTTGCCGCCTAGACTTCTCTTGCTTATTGGGCCAAAGAGATCCATATGCAGCAATTCAAATGACGGGGAGATGGAGTTTTCAGTCTTAGACTTGTGTGGCTTTTTGTGTTACTTTCCCTTCAAGCAAGGAACACACTTGTCTTCAGACTTGAAACATTTTTATGGTACACCCAGAACTAAACTATTTTTGGTTATATAATTCATTTTTCTAAAGTTCAGATATGTCATCCTCCTATGCCATAGCAAAGAATCTGCTTCAGAAGCTTTGGATAGTAGACATGTCGATTCCATTGAAGAATTAGTAACACCCATATTTATGGCATAAATGTCCTTCTTCCTTGGAGCCTCATCAATATACATTCATCAGGGATTATAAATCCAGCCTTCAGGACTAAGGCCTCTTTTTCATTGAAATGAGCGGGATGACCTTTATCACAGACTTGGGAAATATTCACTAGGTTATGAGTTAGTTGTTCAACATAGTTCACATCCTCAAGAGTCAAAGTTCCATAAGAAACTTTCCCTTTCCAAGTTATTATTCCTCCTTTATCACCAGCGAAATTGACTCCCTATTTCAATCCACCCTTGAAGTCCTTCAGTAGACTTCTTTCTCATGTCATGTGTCTTGAGCATCCACTATCTACATACGACCAGCTGTCTTCATTCACGGTCTGCTCCTACACATGATAAGTTTACACAGTTACTTCTCAAGAGGGACCCAAGCCATTACGGTCTTGGATTGTCCCTTATCATCAACAATCTTAACCTCTTTAAAGTACCCATAACTATTCCCATCAGGAGTCTTGGATACTTTTAAAGTTTTTCAGGTTGTTAACGATTAGCAGTCTTAAGAGGTGAATTTGAAGAAAACCTCCTAGACACAGAATTTTGCGTTCTATTTCCTAAAAGTTGGTTATTATTATATCCAGAGTTAAACCCATGTGTATGAGAAGTAGAATCATTTTCGAATTGACTATGATTTCTACTTGGAGTCCTAAACCTCGACGGTGTCTTATCTCTAGGTTTAACATTTTGAATATAAGTCCGTTTAGATTTAGGTGGAGAAACACTACGTGTACCACCTCTTTTAAGAATGTTTACAGGTTTACTACCTAATCTTGGTTTGGTACCTAACTTGTCTACACTTGGACTTGAGATGGTTGGTATCTTATCATTATTCATTAACTTATGTGGTGCTTCCAACTTCTTATTAGGATAACAAGAAGCTACATGCCCTTTTGATGGCACTTGAAGCAAGACATCTGCTTACGTGAATTAACCACTTTTGCTTTATCGGTTTGTCTTTTAGAAACTAAAGAATTATTGTCATGTTCCTTAATATTCTCATCATTAGTATCAACCATCATTCCACTCGAGACAAAACGTACTTTAGGGAATGGTGTATTCTTACTAACATCAGATGATGAATCTTTATGAACATCCTTCTGTGCCTCAAACACTTCAGACCTTTTAATTACCTTATCCTTAGGTTTAGTATCCACATCAGTCATTTCTAAGTCAACGGAAGTAGTGTAGTTTGAATTAAAAGGTGGAGGAACATCACTGTAGCCTAAACCAGTCTTGTCCTTTACACTACGTTGAGCATCAATTATTGAGTCCATAGTCAAAGAAGATGTTCTATAACTCTCAAACTTATGAATAAGCTCAACTAACTTCAATTTTGACTCAGCTAACTCCTTATCTTTACTGGCAATATTTTGATTCAAGTCCTTTAAGTTCAAATATAGGCCATCTATTTTAACACGTTGTTCATTAATGGTATCTCTTAGAGTGGTCATATCAGCAACATCAGACTTAATCTTATCTTTTAATGCTAGTTTATCCTCACTTAACCTGCGTATATCACTCTTAGCCATTTCTAATTCAGATTTTAAGGTCTTATGTGAGTCAGCAAATACACTAACCTGAGATTGCAAACTAGTAACTAAATAACAGACATCAGCAAGAGTAAGAATATCAAGACATACCCTTTTCTTGTCTGTTTGAATTTCAGCCATATGTGCCACAAACTCATCTGGACTCATATCCTCAGTTGAGTTTATGTATAGCACATCATCATCACTTACTTTTGGTGGAATTTTTGGCACCATTACTTGAAAATCCACGTCAGTCGGCATGTAGATGTAGACTCAACACTTTTCTCTTGATCATCTATCTCAGCCATAAGCGCTTGCTCCTGCTGAGCTCTCCAATCATAAGAACCATCTAGTTGCTGAATCACCAAAGCTTTGGAAGCTAATGTACTTCCCGAGCCTTGTCTTCCATTATTAGAATCAACCTTAGGTCGTTGACATTCACGAGCAAAGTTTCCAAAACCTTGACAGTTAAAACACTTAACTTTTGACTTGTCAAACCCAGGTTTTGTTCCCACCACATTCCTACCAGTACGCTTCAAGAAATTTTTCACTCTCCTTGACACCATAACAAGTTGCCACTGGAGATCCATTTCTTCAAGATCATCAGGGTCAATATGATCATAGTCTTCATCAAACATAGTTGGATCATTGATCTTATCTTGTATGTAGTTTTCATAGGAAGCAACGAAAGAGGCAAGAATAGACAATTGTTGTTCAGCAGATTTCACACTCATAGGCATCTTATGATGCTCTTGAGTTAACTTCTCTGTAGCTTTGCCTTTAGTTTTACTTCCAGACGAAGAGATAAAGCACAAATCTTCAGTCACCGTTTCACCATGTTCATTAGTATCACCAACAAGTAAAGCAGTGGTCGAACTAGATGAACCTGATCAGAATCAGTAACCTTGGAGCTTGTCTATAGCCTGCTCCAGATACTTGGTAAAATCATAACCTTGGAGCTTGTCTATAGCCTGCTCCAGAGTCATTTTTGTATATCTCTCATCATTATCTTTGAGCATAACACCATGCATTTCCCACTTGGAAGGTAAACCCTCAATAAACTTGTCGGTTTTCTCCGTACCGGAATAAACAATCTCATGGTCGTCTAGCTCACTCAACAGATGGTAGTATCTTGTGGTGTAAGCATCAAGATCTTCACCTTTCAAAGCTTTAAACACTCTAAACTACTTCTTAAGGAGATTCTTCTTGCCAGTTTTAACTTGTAGACTACCCTCACATCTTTTCTTAAGAGCTACCCAGAGCTCTTTAGTAGTATGAAAAGATTTCAATTGATGATTGATCTCCTTAGGAAGACTCATCTTAATGGAAGAATGAGCCTTGTTTTCAATTTCAAATTCCTTTTTCTATTGATCATTCATCCTTTGATAGGATACAACCACAATTGCATTCTCAACAAGAGTAGTAGGTGTAGTGTATCTATTTTTGATACACATCCAGATAGACAGGTTATGGAATCGGTAATATGATTCAAATTTGTCCTTCCATCCATAGTAATCCTCAAGTCTTAACAATTTAGGTGGAACATTAGATTTCCCAACCTCATGTTCCATTTCAATCATTCTACTTAGGTCAAACATCGTAAAAGTCAAAAGTCAGATTGTATTTGCGAGTTGAGAAATCTCATATCGCAACTCAGTTTGCTTCGCAGATCTCGGCTCGATTCGCAAAACTTGGTTCGCAAATCTCAGTTCGGATCGCAGTTGATGTCAGTGCGCAACTGATCTCGGTTCGCAAGTGATCTCAGTTCGCAAGTCGGTTCGGTTCGCAACTCAATTTGCAAAACTTGGTTCGCAAAATAGCTGAAACTCCAATCTCAACTCACGAAACGGCTGAAAATTCTGAAAACGAAAATTTTAGGTATTTTTACGATTAAAACTGAAAATTTCGATCGTAAACAAACCTAAAAACGTCCAGAGAATGATTTTGGTCGTACATATGTACTTAATGCACGTAAAAACAACCCGAAATCAATCGTTATTATCACAATAACCTCAAACCCACACGTATTTAGCACGAAAGCTCTGATACCAATTGTAAGTTCTTAGTTCTTGGATCGATAACGAGGTTATCTTATAGTATTAAGGTGCGGAATTCCTCAATACGTGTTATATGATTATATAACGATTATATTAACTAATATGCTTTGTTTTTATATTAACCAATGTTAAACAATCAAACCTAGCCGTTAGGATATTAAGAATGCTCTGGATCAATAACTGAGTTCACAGTAATAAGAATGCTAAAGTTATGTTTTTCTAAACCGAAAAACATATAAATACTTCGTCTCAAGAGTTGATTCGATTCGCAGCCCAAACCGAGCCCATCTCAACTCGGCTTGCTGCTATACATTGCAGATCCAGATCTCATCTCGCAAGATCAAGCCTTGCAACCTAAGATCTCATCTCGCTATGCAGACTTTAATTCATTTTCGATATTTGTCTAACATTGTAACATATTTAACAAATATTAATAACAAACTAATATCATATATTTACAAATCGAAACCAATGTACAAGCTTGATAATAATTACACCAGTCCTATTACAAGTTAAATTTGTTGTCACAAAACATATTTGAACAAACATTTGTATTGTCTATTTGCTTAAGCTGTTACATCGTGAAAGGTTGAATACATGCCAATTTATCGTGAGCAATGCAAAGTGAGGATATCCATTAGAGAACTTTAAATATATCAATCGAGTTACTCCTTCAATTGATGATAAGGGTTGTTAACATAGACGTGGGAGGGGTACTTATGATAGCTAATGGGAAATTACATTTATATTTTTTCAAAAGATGATGGTTTTAAAATTAGGAAAATGTGATTTGTAACCCTTAATTAAGGCTATGTATAAGATTATAACTTCCATAAAAAACAGTCTACCTCATCTTAACCGTCAATCACATGTAGTTGAAAAGTTAACATAATTAGTTTTTTAACCATAAACTACCAACCACCTATGAAATTTTGATTGTTATTTATATTCATAGCCATTAGGACTATGTTTAGCAAAATCCTTAACATTATCTGGTTGTCATGTATATATTCCAAGTCATTACTGAGAAAAGAAGCTCTAGAAAATAGCAAATATAAAGATTTAATTGCTAGAAAATAGCAAATATAAAGATTTAATTGGCCGAATATGATCGACGTTTATTAAGAAACGAGAAAGGGTACGTTAATCATGAATGTGAAACACTCAACAGAGTTATACATATATAGATCTTTCATCAAATGTGATGGATATTTGAAAACAGTACGTGCTATTTCGACGAAGACAAATTAAAGGCCAGGGTTGCATGCACCAAATAATAAAATAGAAAATCTTTTATATTTTTATATTAGAAGACGTACATATAGCCTAAAAAGGAAGTTTAATCTGAAACTACCTACTATATACAGATATACATACCCCTTAAAGGTTAGAACTATATATATTCTTCATCATTGTATCGTTTTATATTATTTATTCGATCAATAAAATAAAAGTACTCTCTCCACATTATCCTTTTTAATAAAACCACTTGTTTCCTAAATGATTTTATAATTGAATTATCTGTTGATTGAAGGTAAGAAAAAATCGTTCAAGTTATAGTGATGCTGGTTTTCGTGCGCGAATATATGTAGTTCGTGTTAGTGGGCTTCATTATTTCATACTAGCTACGAATTACTAATTAAGCATTATAATAAATTATTTATTCACTAAGTCCTAGCAACTTTTTATAAATAAATAAAATATTTAAGTTATTCAGTACTTACTAAGTCCTACGTTTACAGCTTTTATTGTCAAGACATTTACGAATGAGTACTTTAAATCTACAGTTGTTTATTTAGAGAACATTGACTCTTGAAATATCATATATGAATGTCAATGTTATACTATATACAAAAAGTCGTATATTCTTTCGGATAAAATACAGATTCGTATATATATCATGCAAAATGAAGACTAAGCTGAAATTAATACATATAATTTATAATGTACATATCGCGTCATAAATACGTGGTTATATCAAATAGAAAATTACCATGCGTTTGATTGGTGAGATATTTTCGAAGAATTGGAGCTCGTCAATTAAATTGGAAACGTAATGAATGTAAATTTTTTTAGTGAATGATATTTGGTGATTTGCAAGTCAATTAATTAGTAAACATAACACCCTTAATTAATATAACACCCTTAATTATGAATTGAAATATTATTGAGATTCTAGTGTCGTCGAATTTAATTGTTAGAACGATTGGAAATAAGTAGAAAACGACATGTCACGTTTGTGCATCAACTTTTAAGATAATCATCACCTTTGTAGAAATTCAATAGGGTTTATTGTTTCGTTATGTATTAAACTTCACAAGTTTTACTATTGTATGAGTCCAACTTTTAAAACATATATGTATTGAACTTGTAAATATCATCTATTATATATAAACTTTTCTTTTTTGGTAAGGTCAAACTATGAAAGTTTCGGTTTTGGCCTTACCCAAAAAAGGAAGTTTATATACAATAGACGATACTTACAAGTTTAATACATACAGTAAAACAAATGGAAGTATTATTGATATAATAGTAAAAAGTGTAAAGTTTAATACGACATCCATCTCATTACAAGTGTCATGTTTTGACTTTTGAAATATTTTATATTTCAACTTTGACTTTAAATATTTTTATTTGTGTTATATAATAGTTAATGAAAATTATAACAATGAAAATATATTTACAATCCAATTCATTCATATATTTTGAAATAAGTATTATATAACACAAATAAAACTATTTAAAATCAATATAGAAAAAAAAAAAGTACTTCAAAATGTCAAAACATGATAACTGTAATCGGACATGAGAGTACATAACTAAACAATAAAACCAATTCAATATGGTAGTACAATCGTGACATGACGTTCTTCCCTTCTTTCCTATTTTTTAAATGTAAAATAGGTTTTGAAAGTTACAATAATCAATTAATCATCAATTTCTAATTAATGTTTATGCAACTTATACTTACCTAAGACTATATTGGTAAAACAAACAATCTAAATTTTATTCAATATCCATTGAATCTTACCAATTATTTCATCAACTCTTACAAACGGAACGAATATTATATTGGGCTTGATGGATGACCCATTCCATTAAGCTATTTAGATCATAGCTTATGCCTTATTGGGCCTCTACACTTAACAGAAACTAACATATACCAAGGCGTTGATTAAAGATTAAAATCAAGCTATTAAATTACATTAAATCGAACGAAAAAATACATAAGATTTTATTAAAATACAAGTGTACAAACCTCTCTCTCTCTCTATATATATATATATATATATATATATATATATATTCCAAAATGATGAATCAAAATGTATCAAACCAATATATTGGTCGATGCATCATACCACATTATTTCGTGAATATTATTTTGTAAAGTTTACCCTCCATGTATTACGTACTCTCAATAACTCATCTCTTAAAAAAATTTACATCAAACATGCCTTTAACATTTGACCGAAGGTGATATACATATACATATACATATATATATATATATATATATAGAGAGAGAGAGGGGGGGGTAAGGTTCCAATGAGAACACTTCAAAAATAAGAATGGTAGGAACACTTCATATATGCACAATTAGCCAACAAAATCATTAGATTCACACTCATACATCTCAAATATGTGTAGAAAAATTGATTAGAATATATGCGAACTTTCAGAAATACACAAAAATCGAAAATACGATTGATGCACAATTATAGAGATAATCGTGGATCAATCGTCTTTTTCGATTTTTGTACATTTTTAGAAGTGTTCATTTGTTTTTCTTTGCGTATTTGAGATATATGACTGTGAATCTAATGATCTTTGTAGGCTAGTTGTGCATTTATGAGGTGTTCTCACCGTTCTTATTTTTGAAGTGTTCTCATTTGATCCAAACTATATATATATATATATATATATATATATATATATAGGGGAAGGTTCAAACGAGAACCACAAAAGGTACATAACTGCGAGAACTTTTAAATTACATTATTTTTATACATGTAAACGCAACAAATTACACATAAATGTTATTTAATGTTCATATTATTGACAAACAAAACTAAAAACCCACAAAAGACGTGTTAAACTATATAATATATAAATTGTTCATATGTGCACATACCAAATGTGCACATGTGAACGAAATATATAAATTTGATTTTAAAGGTTATTTTGATATTTTCTCAAACTATTTTGCTTTTAATATTGATCTAAATCAATGTTCACATGTAATTGAATCATTAAACATGCTCAAATCTCTATAATTTAAAAGTTCTCGCAGTTCTGTACCTTTTTGTGGTTCTCATTTGAACTTTTGGCTATATATATATATATATATATATATATATATATATATATATATATATATATACGCAAAGAAAAACAAACGAACACTTCTAAAAAGGCACAAAAATAAAAAAATGATTGATGCACGATTATTTCTATAATTGTGTATCAATCATTTTTTTTATTTTTGTGTATTTTCGAAAGTTCAAATTTTTATTCTAATCAATATTTCTACACATATTTGAGATGTATGAGTGTGAATCTAATGATTTTGTTCGCTAATTGTGCATTTATAAAGTGTTCTTACCGTTCTTATTTTTGAAGTGTTCTCATTGGAACCTTACCCTATATGAGTAACAACAAAGGTTGATCATGAATATAACACTCAACAGAGTTTTAGATATTGCATCAAATGTGATGGATATTTGAATACATTACTAACTAACTTAAATATCCTATTTCGACGAAGGCGAAACTCGAGGTCGCAAGCACCAAACGTGGTATTGATGGGTATGACATAGTCCAACATCGATTGCCCATACGAAACTCTCTCTTCAATTTCTGTTAGAAGAGGTAAATAAATATTGATAATAAGATAGTTGAAGTAGTCTTAAAATAAAGTTTGATCCAAAACTACCTACTACACATATACACATCTTATAAGGTTAAAACGATATTCAAATCTATCTTCATATCGTATTATATTTTTAGTGTCACTCTCAAGTTACCACTTCAACACCGAACACATGTTTACTTAAGAATAAAAGTCATAATTTCGAATTAGTTTCGTCAAATATACGCGTAAATAGATGAATAAGTGAGAAAATTAGTTCATGTTATAAGTCCCTTAACTTCCTCTTTTTTCTTTCTAAATGGATAATGCATTAAAGTACAAAACATCTATAAAACATCAAAATATAAAAATACATATCAATATTGAAAGTCTTTACATTATCATATAACCACTTGATTTCAAAAACCCTAAAATGATTCGATAATTCAATTATTTTTATAGAAAGAAAAAAAACATTCATGTTAGTGGGCCTCATTATTACATGCTACGAATTACTAATTAAGTTGAATATTACTATAAGTTAATATTTCAAAAGTATTTATTTACTAACTCTTTATAAAATATACTACTTTGATTCATTTTCATTGCAACATGAAATTAAAAAAATGGTGTAATTGGTAAGTTGACTTATAGATTAAATACTGGGTCTTCAATTATACATCTGTTATTTAGAGAGAATGAGACTTGAAATATCATATGTCAACTGGCAACGAAGTATGTTACATGAATGTCAATGCTATACAAAAAGTCGTATATTCTTCAAGATAAAATGAAGACTAAGTTAAAGAGCATATAATATGCGTCACACATGTATCGTGTCGTTAATACGTGGTTATGTCAAGTAAAACAGCTAGCGTGTGTTCAGTTATTGAAATGATTTTGATGAAAATATAATTCATCGTGGGAATGTGAATTCTTTTGAGTTGGATTTGGTAATTTTCTATTCAAATTGATTACTAAATCAAATATGAATTTGAAATTTCAATTCTATTGATGCTAATTGAATTCGGTGAACTAAACGTGTCTTTAAGGCTTCAACTCTCACAATTCACAAACATAACGAATTAGTGTAATGGGCTTGATGGAAGACCTATCCATTAAGTTATGTAAATCATAGTTAATTAGACCTGTATACTTAATTAGTTTATTGGGCCTGTATACTTAATTAGTTAGTTTATTGGCACAGAAACAAAGAATTGTTGCTCACTTTGCAATTACTTGAGAACTAATCCAAATCAAAAATCTTCTGTAAAAAAAATAATAATAATACTAGTAGTATTATATTACGGGTATTGATAAATATAACATACTTTTTTATTCATACAACAAATATATGCACGGTAGTGTTGTTCTATAATACATCAATATGTATATATGTTGGTGTATGAATGAAAATATTTGTTGTGTTTATCACTAGCCTTAAATAAACACATCTTGGAAATAAACTGGCATGCTCTTTAAATTTAAGAGGATTTTTCATACTACCATATTATTACAAAAATCATATTTATAAAACTAGTTTTTGTGCAATAACCTTCTCCCTGCTGTAAGAAATTATAGTTAAGACTTGTGTGTTACTAAAAGATCTAGCTAGCACGAACATGCATTGAGATTCCCCTGGACTTGGCACTGCTGCATAAATATTGTGCTAAAATGGGCTGCTTTGGGTTCAGAATAAAAGTGATTGAATTGTTTAGAAATTAGAACCGGGTTATAAATTGAATTGACTGAATATCATTTTTGTAAATTGTCTTTAAAAATCGTTTTCCAAAGACAATATTTCAACCCTACAAATTACCCCGGGTTCACGAAAATCGTCTAGGGATAATTCAAAATGGCAGTGATCCATACACCACCATTTTTTATCCATGCACTACCAAATATGTTTTGTAACCTTGTATTGTACAACACTGTAAAACATAACAGGGGGTGTATTGATAAAAGGTGGTGGTGTAAGGATCACCACCAAATTCAAAAAAGTCAAATCTGTCACTGGCAATTATATCATACATCTTTATGTTTTTGTGCATTTTTGAAGCATATTCGGTAAAATATGCAATACTCTATATTAGAAAAGTTTTATACAAGAATTAAAATATTTAAGGAAAATACTAATAGTAGCCCTAAAAGGCTATAGTTAAGCTTACCATATTTTTACTTAATTCCATACTTATAACTCAGATTTACCATGAATAAATATACTTACCAAATTTAAATAAGGAAAATTTTTATTAGAAAGGAATATTCATGCTTTGTAATTAATTCAAAGAGTTTAAAATTCTAATTATAACAATCTAAACCGTAGCCCTTAGGCTACCTTTATCATTCTCCAATATTTAATAGTAGTAATAATTGAATAGTTCACTTTGGCAGTTTTAACAAATCAACGGAGGTCATAGAAGACAAACAAATATAAAATGGTCATTGAAAGTCGAACACGGTGAATGAAAGTAAAAAAGCTGTCAACAAAAATCATAAACGATAAATGAAGGTCAAAGACGGTCAAAGACGGTCAAGAATGGTAAAAATCGGTAAACGAAAACATTTTTCAAGAGATACGTTTGTGTTTAAAAAGCCAACTTCTTATGCATATTGTCATCAACATTCAAGATAGGCACTTTAGTGGTATTATTCCTAATCAGGTCAGTGTGACTATGGGTTTGATACCGTGAAATAGTCGCTAAACTAGAAAAAGTAAATTAATAAAGACTTTTTTAACACAATTTCTTGTGATTTATTATGCGTTTGGGTGTTAATAAACACAACATCAAATTTATTTCATACAATTACAATATAGATATGTTTCTGCATATTTGTACAGTAAGCTATACATGTTATACAGTATGTTGTATGAAACAATTATGGTGTTGTATATATGAACTCCTTATACCTTTTATTTTTTACTTTAAAAGCCATCAACTGTTGTTTATTTATGTGCCGATAAGCTAAGTTTACAGTCCCAATAAACTAAGTTTACAGACCCAATAAACTATGATTTAATTGCTTACTGGATAGGTCTTCCATCAAGCCCATTAATTACACTAATTCGTTCCGTTTATAAGAGTTATAGCCTTGAAAATAGGTAGTATGAAAATGGTTGTTATGAAGTTTACGTTGCTTGTTTCACCGATGATCGGTTTTAAGTATAAGAAACATTTATAAGAAAATTGATTATTGTAATTGTAGTACAAATTTTATATTAAATAAGAGGGAACTTTGTAATATTTGTTCTTGTGGTTTTGTGTTATAATTGATTTTATCTTGAGAGAATGTTTTCTACAAACTATAACCTATGGTCTTCAATTCCTACAATTTTTTATCCCTTCACTTAATTTTTCTTAAGTTTTCTGTTAAGTCACATAACATGACCAAAATAAAAAAGCAATGATATGCTAACAAATAAATATTTACAAAAAATATCTGCACAATAAGTTTTAATCATTACATTGGTTCACTTATTTTATCTCCCTTTCTCTCTCTTTATTTTAATGGTGTCATATCATTTTGTATTCAAATTTTTGTAATCAAATCATTTCTCAAAATAAAATCTCTAAACTCTAATTTCTTTTCTTTCAAAATCAATATTTAAATCACGAACACAATCACACCGGAGATTGTTCATATCCAAATCACAAACATAATCGGATTGTCATATCAAAACTAAACACAAACAAACAATTCAGATCCAAGTGTAGTACAACAAAATTCTATCCAAACAAATCATTCCAAAAAGTATATGTATATACGTTTCTTTAGGTTTTCATTATACTCCATATATTCAAAAAATTCAACTTATATTTTCTTTCTCTCCTATGTTGTCCACACACGAGTAACAATTTTGTTACTTTTGCACACTTCCCCGATCATGATTTTTGATCAGTTGTTAATGTTTGATCTATATAATAATGTAATTTTTTAGGGAACTTGATCTACGATGCATGTTTTGTTTGAAATAAGAATTAAATGCATTCATCTTATGTTTGAGTTGTAGGAACATTTTAGTTTTTTGATTATTAGACGATTTTACATTTTTATGATTCCTTTAGTAGTATATTTAATATGATAACCACATATTTTATGCATATCTTCATCTTCATTATATATAAAGCATCTCTACCATATCTTAATTTTGGTACTCAACACATGAAAATGACAATATTACTCTTGACTTATTTATAACATTTTTATTAATATCCCTATCCCATTATCTATTATCATTAGAGAAATGCTAAACAGACATAAATTTTACATAAAATAGTTTACATAATGACACTATTGTTTAACTATAGTTTACATAAATTTTGCATTGCGCGGGAACTTGATCTACGATACTTGACACTATTGTTTAACTAATCAAATACCGAGTAACTCATTTTTTCTCTCTCTCTCGTGATTCTATTTCATCACATAATTGGTCTACCTCATTATGTAAACTATTTTATGTAAACTTTGTGTAAGTATAACATTGCTCTTTTCATTAATACTTATTTTCCGCTAACTATACTTCCATTAATACCCCTATCTCATTATCTATAAATTACTACTTACTCTTCACTAACTACACTTTTCATCTATCAAATATTAAATCTACCTACTAAAGTCTTTTTTTATTAGTTAGATATCAAAGTGGACACTTATAATGGGACAGACGAAATACAATATGTTTTTACATTAAAACATTCATTCGCACCTCCATCCACCATCACCACTTTCACTACTGCATTGCGCGGGTATTGTGCTTTTCTTTATAACATATATGAGTGTATATTATTTGATTCGCGGTTTTGAACCAAAATCACAAGAATCGAACCGTCACCACTTTCACTACTGCATTGCGCGGGTATTGTGCTTTTCTTTATAACATATATGAGTGTATATTATTTGATTCGCGGTTTTGAACCAAAATCACAAGAACCGAACCGGTACCAAACTAGACCAGACCATAACCAAATTACATGGTGCGGTTCATGGTTCATGATTTGTCATTTACTAATTCGTGATCCGATTCGGTTCTGGTTTGATTCGGTGCAGTTTTTGAACCACGTGCATACCTACATTTCAATGGAGAAGCAATGGGTTGGATAAAAAGTTATCTGTAAAGTTGACCAATAGTCATAATCATAGTTAACACAAGCTTCCTGAATTTCGGATATAACAACCGTCTGATACATTCCTCTCATATGGTACAAGATTGGGAAATCCTGCAACGCTAATGTTTGTTCTCCAAAGTCAAGAACAAGCACCAAAGAGTAAAGTTCAACTATATTCAAATTCAGCTTATGATCATTCAATTTTTAAAAAACTCCAACAAGATATTGCAAAGATTTTTGAATGGGGCAAAAGTCTCACTTGATAAGGTTCATTTTTTCTTCTTGTAAATTTAGTTCATGGCAACGTTTCTTAGTTTGTCAAGTTTTCTAATAATCGAGATGCTGTTCCAATAATCTTCAATGGTGATTTTTATTGTTTATTTATAAGTTCTTTTCATGTATTTATCTTGTTTTGATTTACATTTGTCCAGATCACATGTTTCCCATGTCGGTTGCTTATAATATAATTTTAAATATAATTACTAAAATGATATCTTTTGATTGAAACTGCAATAAAACTACCTTTATAACAAAAACTCAATACTAGATGTTTTGGTTTACATGTTGCATGAACAAAGTGGAATGGTGGTGTAGGTGTAGGAGGAGATTATGTTTTGCCCCCTCTTTAGGTGGAACCACATCATCTCCAGATGTATGCTTCTTCTTTTTCATTTTTTGTTGTTGTTGTTGATGCTAATCTAATTACTACTAGATCACCTTAACTTAAATATTCTATTGCGACTGAATGTAACAAGTTGTATGCAGTTCAAGTTCTGGCAGCCACTCAAACAACCGGGGAAGTGGGAAAAAATTGGTTTCAAGGAACATGATTTGTTCACCAATTCATATTGTTGTTTGAGGTGATTGTATATCATCCATCACTTCGTCATTTTTCTCATGTTTTCATATAATACATTTAGTTACACGGGTTCTATAAGTATTTTTTTTTTAAGTCATATGAACGGTCGGGTCAGGTTGGATTGATGGGCAAATAAAATCTAGTCTCTTCATATAACTAAAAGTGAGCAATTCATTATGGAGCAAATATGGACCTTAATCTAGACAAATGGTGCATGAGGACTGATGTAATATCAAATTATTTTAACTAGATAGTAAGTGCCTTAATAATTAGACAAATGTGGGTTGCTTTAACATATTGCCTTTATCAGGAGCATTCATGTCAAATGAAAGATTATTGTTTCTTTGGCCTGCCTTGACGGCCACGTTTTAGATGGTGGAGTTGCTGGTATACTGGTAGATGTTGAACGATTAGACCTATTCAGGTTATGCAATAATCATTTTTCCTTCATGTGGCTAAATGGACGGGTCACGTGACTTTCAACCCGTTTGACACGTTTATGTTTTAGCTAATAATTTTTCAACCAATAGTGAATTATACATGCACAATTGAATAATTTGACAATCAATTAAAATAGGCTTTATTTATTTTATTTTATAAATCTTTTTAATCTATATACTAAACCAGAGCAAATAGTAAAATGCACGTGCCTACAATCCATTTATGTTCAGTGAGCTAGGCTGCACATTTGGTTCTAATCAATACTTTTCAACAACTATCTGTTAGTGGCGGATTCAGGATTTTGAGTAATCCGTAGCAATAGTATCTCAATTTTCTTGAACCCGTAGCACAAACAAGAAATGCAACTAAAAATGTTATCTTTCAATAGAAATTATATTGCGTATTGATAATGGACCCCTAGCTACTGCTAACCCTACCTTCTACATGGCTCCGCCCCTGCTATCTGTTAGGATCGATCTCCAACAAGAAGTCACACAAGATTAAATAGCTAATAATAAATGTAAACGGAAAAAGCAACACAGCGATTTAGGTGGTTCACCTCCTTAAGATTAATCCACAACGAAAAACTTCACTAAAACTTTAATAACAAGTTTTCTCTCACAAGTTTTTCTCTCCTCTCTACATAATTATATAACATACACCTATATATATATATATATAGGTAAGACATAACCCTAACTCTAGTTTGATTCAAAATCAAATTCTTAAAATAACTCCTATTAAAATAGACAACAAAATTTGAGTCAAATACTAACATATATATCCTCTCTTGACTCAAATTCCCTAAAATTTCATCTTTATCCGACAAATGTACTCTCTTCTCGGTCTTCTCTTTATTACTTTTGTAATAAGTCCTCCCTTGCAAAGATTCCCCTTCCAAGTAACATAGATTCTTTAATTTTTTTCTCCCACGAAGAACTAGTCGATCTCCCTTGTAAACTTTGCAAGTATCTTTTCGTCCAACATAACGGTACCCACGAGATGTCAAAACTCCTAGTGAAAGTATATTCGTTGTCGCACCCGGAATATACTTCACATTCAAAGCAGTTCTCACACTACCATCATGAAGCTTGAAGCGTACACGTCCAACACCTTCAACCTTCATTTTCTCTTTGTTACCAAATTTGATCTCACCGAATTGTCCCTTACCGTTTAATGTCTCAAACATAGCTCGGTCGTTGCAAATGTGTACCAAAGCCGCAAAGTCTAACACCCACTTTGGTTTTTCTTCTTTCAAGATTCCACCGCTTGAAGTTTCTACCAACATAAACTCATCATCAACATTGGTCACAACATTTGTTTCCTCATCGTCCTTCTTCTTTCCTTTAGCATCTCGTAAGCTTTTTAAATGTTTACAAAATTGAGGGCAACGAAACTGTATATGACCTTTCTCCCCGCAGTAGTAACACTCTACATCGCTCAAGTCTCAATCTCCTCTCACGCGAGACTTTGAACGCCCTCTTGATCTACCCCGGCTGAAATATTTTCCTCTTCCACGATCCTCCATGACTAATATTTTCTCCCCATTCGAGAAACTACTAGTGCCAATCATTCTTTCATTATCACGTAACGCTTTAAGCACATCCTCAAGTGTCAAAATAGTCCTCCCTATTAACATAGTCTGCACAAACGGTTTATATGACCTATGTAATGATTACATTAACAATAAAGCTTGTTCTTCATCCTTCATAACCTCATCCACGTTAGACAACTGACACACCAACTGATTAAAAGAATTAATATAATCATGCAAGTTGTTTCCTTCTTCGAGTATCAATGAATACAAATCCATCTTCATATATAGCCGATTCGTCAATGACTTGGATGCATAAATACTCGTGAGCTTATCACATATATCTTTTGGCGTGTTCTTCTTCAAAACACTATATTTGATCTCGGGAGCAAGTGCCAACCTAATTGTACTCGAAGCTTTCTTCTGCATCATCTTCCAAACATCTTCTTTCATCGTTCCCGGTCGTGTCTCTAACAAAGCTTCATCAATACCCTGTTGAACCAACACATCTTCTATAGTCATCTTCCAAATCATGAAATCCATCTTTTCATTAAATATCGGGATCAAAAACTTTGACGGATCAATAGCCATCTCAACAAATCAACCTTAGAGCAATAAAAAAACCAACAAAAAATTACTCCGAATAATAACTAAAAAAAACCCGAATTTGTCCAAGAAATCAAAAACCTATAACTCTCTGCCAACAACTCCTATAACAAATTCCTATGGTCAAAACTTGTATCTGTGTGTCTTGAATCCGCTGTCCAAAATTTACGATGATCCAACGGTTAACGAACCTGAAACGTTCGTTTCCATTCAGCTACGCTTAAACCGATGGAAAAAACCCTACTGCTAATTCGACAATTAATATATCTAAAACTGTACTTCAATCGCAAATCCCAACAGTCAAACATTAGATCTATGTGTTATAAACCCACAGTAAAAGTTTCACAAAGATCCAACGGTTGACGGACTCATATCGTCAATTTTTGTAACGCTGTGTAAAAAAATGACGAATCAGAAAAATGAATTTTTCGTCTCTGTATTAGCTTCCTCCGGGTTGTGTGATTCCTCTCTACTAACCTTTCTCTGATACCACTTTGTTGGGATCGATCTCCAACAAGAAGTCACACAAGATTAAAAAGTTAATAATAAAAGTAAACGGAAAAAGCAAACAACACACCGATTTAGGTGGTTCACCTCCTCAAGGTTAATCCACAACGAAAAACTTCACTAAAACTTTGATAACAAGTTTTCTCTCACAAGTTTTTCTCTCCTCTCTACATAGTAAACGGAAAAATCAAATTCTTAAAATAACTCCTATTAAAATAGGCAACAAAATTTGAGTCAAATACTAACACTATCTTGAGCATATTCCTTATCTTAATGTTATTTCTCTCATTTGCTGAAAGGGCGTCTTAATTTCAAGTTCATGAGAAAAGTCTCGATCAACATGTGGTAATGGTACGACCATGTTATCTTTTTCAGTCTTGTAATATCTATAGATGGAGCCAGGTGGGGTTAACAATCTAACCCATTTACTTATGGGTCCATCAGGTCATTATTATTAGTCTAATATTGGTTGAATATAATCAAATTAAGCTAAAAAAAGAACGAATAAATCGAGCTGGACAAGTCAGCTGGTAAAAAGTCGCTCGAAATGTATTGTTAATGCCTCTAACCTTCTAAAACTCTTTTTCGCTAATCAGGAAGGAGAAACCAGTTGCATATTGAAGTGGACCGAAGTCGCTGATATGTTACACTGTAGTAAACAAACTCCTTTTTGATCTTTGCTTAACAATCTGTCTTAAATTTGTGTTTTCCATCTTTTTGCAGCCGCTTCTAATCCGATTGGAGCTTTTTACAAAGTAGCATGCAATTAATGGCCATTAATTAAGAGAGGAAAAAAACTCATAGGAAGCAGAGGATGCCTTATCACAAGCAATGGATGCATTGCAAATTAGCCGAGACGTTGATAGGCTCACTCACACCCTCGAGTTCATCTGGCAATGTAAATGACAATGATTATGTGTAAACAGGCTTAACAAGGATTATCAATTTATTGTTTCCCTTTTGTTTATTTAATACGGAGTATTATTTATAATGCAAATTGCTTAGATCAAATTGCTTAGATTTATATAGCAATTGAGATGGATTAATATAAATTCAAAAATGATGGTTGGATTGTGAACCCAAACTAGTTTACCGAAGAACTCTCATTAGATGTAACTTTGGGTCAAGGACATAAAAATGTAATTAGCTATCACTTGATATTCATAATATGTATTTAACTATTCGAAATTCCATTGTATGTAACAAACTATTTATTTCTTTCCATTGTATGTAATATCCAGCATTTTTTCTACGTGTCATCTTTACACGTTGACACGTCACCAAATTGCATACAATGGAAAGAAATAAATAGTTTGTTACACACAATGGAAGCCTGAATAGTTGAGTACACACTATGAATGTCAGTTCATAGTTAATTACATTTTTATGTACTTACCCTGTAACTTTTGGCTATCTACTTATGATATAAAGACTATATCCGATAAGGCTTTAACTTATAAGCATATACGAATAATTTACATATTTCCCTGAAAAGCTTTTTGTTGATTTTACAGGTGTTTTTCAAATAAAGAAACTTTAAAAGCACTTTTATTAATTTCAGTGAGTAGGTCATTTATAAAGATAAGTAGGAAAATCCTAACAAGCATTTCGTTAAAAATGTAGACATGTATCAATATTTGTACAGAGATTAAAACTCTCTTTGTCTCCTTTTGAATTTATATTGGCCTCCTGAATTTAAGGTAAGATTTAATGTCTGAAAATGCATCTAACTTATGTTTAATATCTATTATATGTACTATACCTACCTTTGCTAATTTTAATATATCAAACTTTCAAAACTTGTGTTTTAATGTATTTTGTAGTACCTTTGATAACGTGTCAAACTCTAAAGATATCACGTGACACCTTAAACAATAACATATATTAAAACACACATATTAAAAGTTGGACGCATTAAAAATAGGAAACGTAAGTATAATACACACAATAAACATCGAGTATAAGCTAGATGTATTCTTAAACACTAACCTTTTTTAAGGTATATGTACAATAAATATGCATATATAATTTTCTTATTGAAAGTCTAAGGGCTCCGTAAACATAAATCAATGCATGTTGTGAAGATTGAGGTGCGAAACAAAAGGTGTCAAACAAAAAGGTCTTTAATTGTTGTTTTTTTTCATTAAGTGCGTTGAGATACATCATACTGTTTTCTGAACGATAACACTAATATGAAAAAGGACACTTAAGAATATTTAACCGATCACAATGATTCAAGCTCTTATTCTCGTGTACTTCTTTCTTTCTTTCTTTTTTGTATGGGTGGTAAGAGGTTGCTCATAGATGAGTTGAGGTTATGAATTTGATAGTTAACCTCTTTTGTTAGAGGTACAAAGTATTTGAGACTATTTGTAGTCACCATTTATAAGAGTAAATAGAAAGTTTTATTGCATTATATTTTAGTAATTCTTATCTCTACTCTCTACATCTTATAAAACATTTAGGCATTTTCTTCATTAAGTTAGTGGTTTAAAGAAGGGAAGTTATCAAAATACCCCTACTAACAATCAAAAAGACTAAAATACCCTTATCTAATTAAGATTAAAGAATTTCTATTTTCTATAAAAATTTATGGAAAGTCAAACAAATTATATATTTGGAATGTATACTTTTCTAAAAAAGCATAATCAGTTGAATTTGGTTGTCTATTTTTATGTTATCATCTTTATATATATATAAAACAGAATACCATGGAGCAATCTGGACCTTAGATTGATTCTATCCATAAAGATCATATGGTTAAAATTATTTCCTACACTTTTTTACAATTTTTAAAATATGTTCTCCACAACTATTGAAATTGGCATTTTTAATACTTCCTTATTTTTTAATCCTTATTATTTCTACATCTTTTTTTAATTTTTAAATGTTTAATCACAACTATTGAAATTGGAACTTTCAGTACTTTCATATTTTTTTTAGTCCTTATTGTTTAAATATCTAGACGTTTTAAGTAGTAATATATAAATAAACCAACCGTATTAAAATGTTTATCTATATAGATTAATTTACATGAATTTTTTTAATCAACATCATGAAACTAAAAACTGGTCATCCATATAGTCATACAATTGTAATATGATGAATGCGTTAAAGTTGTAACTAAAATATTTTATAAATTTAACTAATAGTTCCTTAAATAATATATATTAAGCTAAACAATAGACCTTATAAAGAAAAATTGTGATAGTTGATATACTAACTAAACAATTTTGCTGGTCATCCATATAGCCATACAACCGTAATATGATATTTTATGAATTCAAATAATAGTTCCTTAAATAATATACATTAAGCTAAACAATAGATCTTATGAAGAAAAATTGTGATAGCTGATATACTAACTAAACAATTTTGCTCATTTGAAAATAAGATTGATGATGATTATGTCGTGCGTGGATCTCAACTTCTTTAAAGAAAATTATAGTTTAAAATTTATTGTTTCTTATCTTTGTAATATATGTATTTCACTTTTGTAATCCCAAATAATATTATCTTCATCTTTATTATTCATTATGTTTTAATTTTTAATATTATATGTGTAACATCCTCGACTCGGGCCTAGTAGAATTACGGTATTTTTCTTAATTTATTTGCTATTTAAATCGTAGTTACAAATACTTGGCATTATTTGGATAATTTAAATTAATATATCAAATAGTCAAATGACTTATTGTGATAAATGAATTATTGCTTGTTTTAAATTAATTTAGATGACGGTATAATAAAATGTATTTTCTCGCAAATGATTATTAGGTTCCAGACAATAGATTTAGAACGGGTATAATATTACATTGCATTTTACTTGAACAAAAAGGGATATGTCGACCCTTATTTCCTCACTTCACTGATTTTGGTTTAACCACATTCACAACTCAAGAACACACACGCATACACTTAGAAATCATGAGAAATCAAATTAACTATTACTTGGAGCTGTGATTGTGACCCTACATCTGATTATCATCATCATCTTCTTGTTACCAACTTCATTGTAAGTGTATTATACCCATTTTCATGTTTGTGTTTGAATTGATTGTAATTGGGTTAAATACATGATGCATGTGTAGATTTTGGTGTTAGATGTTGTTGTTTATTGTTATACCATGTTTATTGATGATACTTAAGGTGAATCACAGAGTGAATTAGTGTTTCCAATTTGTATTTCATGTTTTGGGGTTTTGGTTCGTGCATGTTCTGAGTTGCAGGTTTGAGGTCTGGTTTGAACCTCTCAGCCGATCGGCTGAGAGTGTATAGCCGAACGGCTATGCTTGTTTAACCGAACGGCTAATATTAGCTGAACGGCTAGTTTAGTTCAAAATGTAAACAGCAACTCGTGTCTGAACTCTATGCTTTTAGGATGCTTAGATCAGCCGATCGGTTGGTCTTGAGCCGATCGGGTATATTGTCTTAGCCGATCGGCTAGAGTCTCATAGCCGATCGGGTATGGGACCACATCAGGATAGTTTGTTTGTGTGGTACTCTTGTATATATAAGTATATATGTGTGTATATGCATATATGTATGCTATGCTAATTAAACTTAATATGTATAAGTGAATGTTAATTTTGAGATATAATCATTATGTGATCCTTGAGATAGGCTACATTGTTGAGTTTCTAACTTATTAATCGTTTATGTTTTCAGATAATCCGAAGACTCAATAATATAAGACTTTTGAGTGGAGACTGCGATTGTAAGGGTGAGTGGATCTATGACTTACGATCTAAGTTAATTGTAACAATTTGGTTACAGCGGGTAAATGTAGTTTTATCGTTTTTAATTACATATTGTCATGATTATTATGAATTATGTGATTTATTCAGAGGTCAATTGTGATTGGGTTGGGATACTATTACTTGGACAACATTAGTGCTTTGTACATGTGTTGTTTATTGAAATGATGTTGTATGAAGTAATAGTACCCAACTATCGGTTAGATCACTGATTTGGCCTTCAGTGGTTGTAAGTGTTGCTTGGGGGCCACCACGGCAGTAGGGTTCCTCAAGGACCACCGATCCTCTTGACGCTAGTTGTTTATGATGCTTAGATGTAAACAATTGTTAAACTGAGTTAGGTTGTTAGTTATTATCTATTCACTTAGCTTTGTGCTAATCCCTCCTCCTAACTCCTTGTGGGTGATCTTTTGTATGTGGGTTGGCAAGAGTTTGGGAAAAAGAATGTTTGACACCGCTTACTCTGTTTTGGTCAAACATGTTAATAGTTTATTATCATGTTGGATTTAATAACACTAAGGCGTAATATTTAAATGTTTGTATTAAGTTAAGTGTTTGAATAATATTATGTGGCTTGTACTTATTTAAATGGTAAACCATGTTGTAATTATTAAATATCGCTTTCGTTATGTTTTAAAAAAAAATAGCCTTGTGAATTTGGTGTGCGTTACAATATGCATTATTATTATCGTTATTCAAAATCTATTGTCAATAATTATATATATGTGTATATGATCACAACAATGTACGATTTGGATAGAAATTTTGGTTTGAATTACAAAATGCAGTTATTTGACTTTGACTAAATTCATTGTTAATTTGAGTTTTAAAAAATTGTTTTGTGGGTTACAATTATATACTGCTTTCTTATTATATATATATTATATACATGAATGTTTGATTATCTGCCCCTTCATAAAATGGGTAACTGTTATAATCAAAATGTTTACAAACTAAATAATAAATACTTTAAAATCGACATGTCATGGAGCAATTTGAACCCTTCGATAGGTTCTTTTCATGCGATCTAATGGTTTATATTTAATCTTCATAGTTACACTTTCCTCCCCATAAATTATTATTAAATTAAAGTTCAATTAATTAAATATTAATTATAAAAACGTTTTTTTTATTAGAAACAAAAGGGTGGAAAAAAGAAACTAGCCAAGAATCTTCCGGCCAAAAAAAAACCTTTTGTTTCACAATTAAAAAAATGATTAAATAAATAAATAACCAACGCAATAAAAAAACCTTTTGTTTCACAACTAAAAAAATAACAGTTAGATAAATAAATAACCAACGCAATTCCACAAAAAATAAATAAAACTAAAGAATGAAATAAAAAGGTCGGGTTCACAATGTCAGATCTTACAATAGGCCAAATATAAAAATTCAAACCCTAATCACACCATACATCTATTTATATCAATTATATACCACTTCCAATGTATTCACCAATTCACCACCACTATTTCACAATGAATCTTAAGGGAGAATTCAAAGGTATGTTAGATACAATTTTTATGGTATACATATTATTTTTACATTTTTATATAAATATGTCAAAGAACACTCTACTACACAAGACAGTTCTTCTACCGTTAATAATGGAGGCATAAAAGGTTTATTTGTTTTATTATTCAAATTATTATCTCTTTGTTGTATATGAATTTGAATTGTTATGTGCAACTATATACAAAAAAATCACCCCTACCTTCACGATCATGCATCAAAAGAAAAAACGATACCTACTAATTGTCAAGGTTCAAACAATATTATACGTAAATTAATACAAATATTTTTATTACCATGTCTTCACACTATTTACTAATGTTGTGTATAAAGCAATTTAATTAACAAAGGATTCAATTATTTTTTTAATAGAAAAAGCCACACCTACTAATTGTTAAGGTTTAAATAATATTATATGTAAATTAATACAAATATTTTTATTACTATGTCTTCACACTATTTACTAATGATGTATATAAAACAATTTCATTAACAAAGGATTCATTTTTTTTATTTTATATTTTTGTAGATAAAGAGCCTTTACACGGATTTAATGATTCGCTAAAAGAAAACATCTTCAAAGATGAAATTGTGCAAGATGATCAAAAAATAATGGTCAATTCGTTAAGGCCGACAATCTTATCAACCACATCCGATCACTTGGACATGACATTGACGACGACTACATTGTTGATGTAAACTTCTTCACAATGTTTTTAAAATCGGAAATCGAATCGGACCGGAATCCTTCAATTTTCGGTTGAACCGGTCGGACCGGTCCAGTCCAACCGTCCCAAAACCAGGCCAAAAACAATTTTTAAAAAAAATAAAATTCAAAAACCGGTTCAACCGGTCCAGTTCTCGGTTGAACCGCCCGGTTTTGACCGAACCATCCGGTTCGTTGATCGGTCAAATCTTTGTCAAAACCGGTTTTCAACCGACCGGAAAAACTCTAAATCCAGGACGAACCGGTTGGACCAGACCGGATCAACCAGTTTTCAAAACATTGTTTCTTCAATAAAATTTAGTCATTCCAACATTATTGATATTCTAGCCAATATCTCAATTTACATATGCAATCTTTACCTAAATAATATATTTTTACCTAAATAATATATATCTAAACACAAGTAATTAAAAACTAACTGGTCAAACCAGTATAACAATTATACTTTACTTTATGACTACTTTGCCACATGAACATCCATTTTGTATTCTTATTCTTTATTAAACAAATATATTGGGAACTTATATTATACATACACATTAATTCTGTTACGACTCTTTCAAATGATCAACCTTTTTCCGCCTTTATCAAACAAGACAATATAACAACATAACTTTCGGATTCATGCAAATGACTCTTTTAAATTATACATATATTAATATTAATGAACTATGGTGAGGAACTACATAATTAATAACAAATGTATAAACAAAATTAAAAAGTCCACGTTGTCGCGAGTCCTTCACCCAGTTTAATTTAAAATAGAATTTTACTTTTAACGTACTAGATTTCTTTTAGCTTGATGTAATTATTATATTGTTATCTTTTTCAACATTGTTTATCAACAACTAAGTAGTAAAACATGTTTTATTACCACTAACTAGAATTTGTCATAGACAAAATTCACGAGTAGTGTAAACAATACAACATGTGAATGAATATTGACTATTCAACTCGCCGCTATGCGCATGTAGACTTCTAGTGGTGATCAAATGTATATCAAAGCTTAAGAGAATGCATTCCTTTAAAGTTAAAATTGATGAATTTGATCGTGAACTATTTAGGATTGCTTTTACTATAATCTATCGGTGGCAAATTGTCAAATGCTTATGTTAATGATTAAATTAATGGCTAAAATTGGTTATGAATTGCAACTCTTATTTAAAGTATGAAGTAAATCTTAAATTTTATGGGTTATAATATAGTATAACCATAATTTAAAGAATATACTTTTCTTGTCGGTGTTAGTAATTCATGTACTTCAAATTTATAAAATATAACAAACCTTTTTACAACTTCTAAAATACTAATGCTGATAGGAAATGACAAAAATAGGAATATACAACAATTTTGAAAATTTTGTTTATAAAAAATGTCAATTTAAATATGGTTTTATATATTTAAACTTAAGTAGATACAAACAAGGACGGATATTGGTACATCACAAAAAATTAGCCATAAACCACAAAATCTGTTTTACAATGTTGTATAGTACAACACGATAATGCACATAAATGATGTATGACTAATTTTTAGTGGTGTACAAATCACCACCTTAATATCAATTGCATGTTCACTATTTCTTTATTCGTAAGTAAGGATCAAACACAATTTTCAATTTTATAGTTTTCTTAAAGAAATTTTATAAAAAAGGAAGGATTTTTATGTAACTAAACTCACCCTAAAACATTTGTCACGTTGATGTCAAAAGGAAATAAAAACGGGATAAATATATACATAGCCAATTTAAATTGAATAATTACATATTTCCTCAAATATGCTTAAAAAGTATTATACATTATGCATTGAATATTTACTAGGTAAAAGACCCGCGACAACGCGGGTTTCAAAATTTGAATTATGGTACGTGGGCTACTTAATTTTAGTTGTTTTATATAAAGTTGACATTTTTTGTATAAAAAAATATAATGTATAAAACCTAATTAGAACAATTGTAGAATAAGTGCAACTAATAAATAAAACCAATCGTATAGAAGAAATAATGGCAGGGATCATTACATAAAACCATTCTTGATGATTGGATGATAAGCAAGTATGACAAGATGATTAAAAATTATTTTATATAACTATAGGCCAAATGGTTGCTAATGTTGTTAATCACCACATCAACTCACTCTCATTTGTGATCCACTCTAATCAATACATGCTAGCTAATATTTCTCATACTATACACAAATCACATACACACACAAATTAAAATTCGACCCAACACTATGTACTCACTTATCGAGTCTTGTACTATAGTTAACCACACCCACCAATATCAACTTCTATTGCTCAATACATGATTTGGATGAGTAATTTAAGCCATTGTATTAAGCCAAGGAGTCCTTTTATCTTTCTGATATCCACTTGTAGTACTAGCCTTGTACCCGCGCAAAGCAGCGGCGCCAAATAATTTCATTTGACACCATTTTGATAATGTAACAGATGAGTTTATGTAATCATAATATATTCAAAATGAAATACAAGTATTAAAAATTAATCATTTTCGCAACAAATATTCTACTTAACACTTTTTTATACACCGCATTTATATATCATTTAATACTTCTTTGTAAACCACATTTGAGGTGTAAACTCCGTCCTGATTGATCTCTTTAGATGACTTCACTAAAACCTTCGTACTATTGTGAGATATGCCTCTAGACAATGCAACGTAAAGTTGTCCATGCGAGAATACAGACTCTGGTAAATAAACACCCACGTTCGGAATTGTCTGACCTTGAGCTTTATTTATCGTCATAGCAAAGCTAAGTTGGATAGGAAACTGTTTTCTCTTCAATTTGAAAGGGAACATGTCATCTTGAGACGGACATAAAGGAATTCTGGGCAAAAATACACGTTTTCCAGCATGTTGACCAATGGCTATTTCTGCATCAATGACATTAGGTTGAAATGCTTTGCATATTAATCTTGTGCCATTACATAGTCCATTTAATGGATCAACATTTCTCAAAAGAATTACCGGGCATCCAACTTTCAATCGAAGGCAATGAGGGGGCAAACCACTGACGTTGAGTGAATTTAAGAATTCCATTGGATAGAAATTATTCCTATCATCTTCTGCTTCATCAAAGCTATAGTATAATATTTCATCTCCGGGAAATCTTTCAATCAACTTATCATTAAGGCCATCAACATTTTCATTCTTAGTTGATAAGATCGCTCTAGAAATAATATAATCTGGAGAATGAGCATTGGTTTCTAAAGAAGGAAAAATTGCATTGATTAAATCAACTTTGGACTTGTCTTCCTTAGTATAAGGAATGACCATGTCATCTGGTATGCGAATATAGCTTCCATCTATAGCTTCTTCAACTCCATCACCAACACGTAACAGAAAATCTGAAAACCACGGGTCAGTAAGTGCTCTCATATTTATAGTTAAGCTCATCTTTATAATTCCTGGCCAAAGAGGTAACATGCGTAGACTCGAGTCTACAATTTGAGCTCGAGTACCACATCTCACGACCGGCAACACCTGTCTAAAATCACCTCCCAAAACCATTATCTTCCCACCAAATGGAAGTCTCACCCCTATAATATCTTGCATAGTTCGATCTACCGCCTCAATCGCCTGCCTTTTAGCCATAGATGCTTCATCCCATATGATTAATTTGGCAGATCGTAATAGTTGAGCAGTCCCACTGTGCTTTTTGATGTTGCATACAGAGTTATTATCAAGATTAATAGGAATCTTAAATCTTGAGTGAGCTATTCTCCCTCCTGGCATGTTATTAGCCGCGGCACCGATCTCCATTTCTAACTACAAGTTACGTTAAGGGCAAAAATAAGTAATGTATTAATATAAGTTTATTAATATACACGTTAAAGCTAACATAATTAACTAATAAAAATGAGGGGTAATGGAATGTGAAGAGTAGTCTAACAGATTAAAATTTGTATATTAATACATTTGACCTTTGGACATAAATGAATATAACTTTTTCACATATAGTCATGGTTAAGTATTTATCTATTTTATACATAATCAAATGATTATTTGATGGGTAGGTGATAGTCAAATGTAATAAGCTAGTAATTTTGGTTGTTTCATGTCTATTATCCTATGTCAAGATGCGGTAACTCTTCACACATCTCATTGACTTTAGTATGGTACATAATATTAATATTTTATTTCATTGATATATTAGCATGCATAATAATAAAAGTACAACCAAATTCATATGTTAAAAAGTTTTCATGAAAAACGTAAGGTAGTTTAGATATAAAAGTTGGAATAGAAAGTTAATACATAACCATGAATAACGGAAGTACACGGAAAATAGATAAAAATAAAGCTAAATAACTACTACAACCTTTTTTTTTCTACAGGATAGATAAAACTACAAATTCCTTCAACTCTAATTTTCTAGTTCAACATTTGCCTAATATAGTCCGCTTCAGGTATCACTGGATCGAACACGATCTTGGTTATGTGTGTGGATAATAAGTAGTTCACTGAAAATATAGTATCAAACGTTAAAACATAAATTAGAATTATCATATTAGTTTAATAGATATCATGTAAGTAAAAGAATGCTTTAAGACAACCCATATTATAACTTACATGCATTATTTTGAATCAACTTAACCCAAGATGCGTATATTGTTGAGTTGTTCATTATTGACCGGGCTATCATAAAAGGTAGCGTTTGTGGAGTGTCGATCAAAATCATCTTAATTATATAACCCCTACAAGTATCTTGGATAATATTAGTAACTTGAAGAAAACATTTAGTATTGATGAAACCCATTTCTACTATCAAATATAAACTTACGTGTGATCTTGTAGAAATATTTCAATCGCACACATTTAGTCCTTTAGTAGGCGACCGTAAATGATTTTTCCAACAACATCTAAAACAAAGTTATAATTGGTCAAGATATTTTTATGATTAAATATAAAACAATATTCTTCATCTTAAAAATAATTTAGATTTACCAATCAACATTTTTCGCTTAGACCGCTCCATCACAAGGGTTCTAATAGAAGTCACCGAGGGAAAAACTGGAAATGGATTTCCAATAGTTTGTGCCAATGGATTAATCCGTGTATTTTTATTGATAATTATCTCCCATTCATCACGAACAAAACTATATCCTTCATACCGAGGATACTCATAGACAGTTCCATCTATTTGGAAATGATTCAAAGAATAAAGTCCTCCTGTCACAATTCTTCCTTCAAATAATCCCAATAAATGTTGTGGGATAATTGCCGCCATTTTTTGTCTCTAATATATAAAAGAGAATTAGTCCGAGTTGACTATATATGTATATTTTAAGAATTAAATTTTGAATAGTTACGTAACATTTGTAACTTACAATTTGATCAACCAAAAATAAAATCAGTCTATTTCGTCGGATATCATTCCAAATGAAATCAACTCGGACCCGCGTAAAGTTATACCAATTATGAGGTTCTTGGAGTGAAGAAAATGTTTCAGCTTCAAAATGACCATCCATTTTCTACAAAATTTAATTAACAGAGAATAATTCTTATTATCTTTTTTCTACAACATTTAATTAACAGAGCATAAGTCTTATTATCTTTGATTGTTTATAATGATCCTAAATCACATACAATTGTTTACGGGAAGATTTACCACACCTTAGGAAAGTGACAAAGTGAGTCTTATATTATGTTTGATTCTAATGTCATTTGTTGAACACTTTGTTATTACGGAGTATACCTAAATATAATTATTCCTTTATAAGATATATTAAAAATTGATTGTATTAAATTTTTTATAATTTTTGGCAAAGCAAAATTACTTTTAAACTTCAAATATAGAATCGTTAAAGAAACATACAAACAATATTTTATCCCTAATATTTAACCCATAAATAATACCTAACAAGATATGGAGGCAAAAGGCAAAACGAAATAAAATATCATGAACACTATATGTATTCTAGAGCCAAAACTACATATTCTAAAGCGAATTCTACAAATTACATTATCCCTTATATACAAATACAAAGTAAATCTTGAAAATATCGTTCTATTGTTAAGGAGATATCGTAATTTTAACGTGAAGTGATTTTTTATAGAGAAGCCGCGTTTAATAAGATTTTGATAAGCAACATAATAAATTAATTAAGTAAAATATGTTTAATGTTTAATTTTTATGTAAGAACACATGTAATTGTTGAAGATATAGGTGATATATGCTGCCATGCTACTTCCAAGGCTATGATAAATATAAAATTTACGATTTTAAAATATTTGACTATTTAATTTGTGGTCAAAGTAACAACTTAGAATTGTATGTAAAGTCATACTTTCATATATATACAAATAAAGTATTACACAACACTACATAATTTTCAAACGTATTATATAAGTACAGTCGAATCCTCTATCTACGTAATTTTCAGTGTTCTATTTCTTTTACAAAAGTAAACCTATTAGAGTACTATAGATTAGTGTCTATAAATTGCATTTAATATCGTATACAGCTATATTACATTCGTTACTTGTAAAGTAATTGCAATAGAGTTGAGTTTGTATAGTTTACTTACATAATCCAAAAGAGGAGCTTGAACGGTGTAACGAAATGAAAAAACTTAATCAACAACCAAGAGAAAACCGCAATTGGAGGTCATCAGTTATCGAACGGAAGGCAGCCAGGGATGAAAATATTGAGCTATGAAGGCATTGTGTTTGTGAAATTAAGTATGTATAAATGAGAATATGGAGGTGATTTTAAAGAGTAACAAAGTCTCATGATATAAAAAGGAAGGGTCAAAACCTAGAAACAATGGCTCCAATTTTTTTGTGTTAGTTTCATGTAAAGATAGTATAGAATGAAGACTTTAAACAAAAATGGAAGGTCAAAACTTAGATACTAAAAAGCCATTAACTTATTATGTCAATATGATGTTTTATCATTCTATTCAATTTGATGTAATGTTAGATTTAGATAAAGGAAAGTAAGTTGCAGGTGGTATTTTTAACAATTAAAGAAAAGTCTCTATCAGTTACTACCAAATGAGTGTTGTTTTTAGCGTTTTTTTTCTTAATGAATGTATGTTCTACAAAATGTAGTAGCTGCATCTAGCTTGTGTTATATCCTTTTCATGTTGCGTCTACTTTTTGTAAGCTACCCCTTGTAGTGTTCCTTAGGGGTAGGTTTAAGTTTTCAATGTTTTATTTTGTTTGTATTGTAGTTGTACTTTGTCAAAAAAAGTATAATATTTGTAGAAAAGAGCTTACAAATTTTCTTTTTGGTTTTTTCAAAAGCTAATAAAAGCTAAAAGTGAAGGACTTTTATTATCAGATCCGTATTTTAATTATCCATTGTCTTCACTATTATTAGTTCCATTATTAGTTTCATTTGTCAACAAGGTGTTAGTTATATAGCCTTTGCTTGAACGTTCAACAACCTCAAATCTGGATTCTCACTTGCATGGTATTTTGAGTAATAAGTCCTTGTATAATTTCATATTCGAAGTCAGTGATGCACATTATTTCAAATTATAGTAGTTCATTTTATCTTTTTAGTTCTATAATTTGAAGTTATCATGTGATAACCCGAGAATTTCTGTAAATTCCGTACGTTTTAACGCATGCATATTAGGCTAATTCCCTATCTAATCAATGTGGATTTAATTTCATTTCAAATAAAGTCTAGCACAAGCCGTTTTACGTGATTTAATATATTTGCTTTAATGCACGATGCGTTCGCGTACGTAATTATTATGAATTACACAAACATTCGGTAGAGACCGACACCCACGAACGATTGTGATCAAGCCAAGTAAATAACATAAATCTATTTGAATAAAAATAGTAGTCATTATAAAACGAATATGCAAGCTACATATATGTATACGCGTAGCCGCTTTAATTAACACTTAAAAGCGCGTATGAACCGAGAGGCTTACAACGGAGAGACGAGTGATGTAATTAATCAAACAAACCACTCGTAAATGAACTAATATTAGTAATATCAAATGCTAATAGCCTAATGACCCTAATCTACCTTAAATACCACTAAATCACCTTAAGTACATAATTAGCATCTAATTAATCAAAATTAGCACCTAATGACCTAAATATCTAACACTTAACCACAAAAGGAATACCAAGAGAGGCCCCCCCTTGGAGCCCCTCATTTGGCCGGCCCTCACACCCCTAGGGCCCCCCCTAACCATTTTGTGGAAACAAGCAATCTTACTTACACAATCATGCACACTACACCATTCATTCACACCCATCCTCCTCACAAATTCACACACTTTGCTCCCTCCTTTCTCTCTCAAATTTTCGGCCAAATCCCCCACCCCCATCACCCTCATCTTATTTTTCAAGAACACCACCATAAAACACCACAAACCACCATGAACCACCACCTCAAAACATAGAAATAACACACTTTAAGCATACAAACACCCACAAACACTTGCACCATCACATTTCCATGGGTAAAACAAGCTAAACACAAGGAGTTGGAGCTAGAGAAATCTACATCAAGAAACAAAGTTCTTACTTATCTCAAACTTCCATTTTAAAACTTTGTAAGGAAACTTGTCTTAAACTTTTATTTTCTTATGTATATGTGTTTATACTAAGTATGTTCACTTACACTAAAATATATTTTAAAACACTTACTACATCTTTTAAAAATGTTAACTAGCAAGTTTTATAAAAATAAAGTTTATAAACAAGTCAAGAAACTTTAAAAGTGTAAAAACATGCATTATATACTTTAAACTTCTCAAACATTTAATGAACTTTCATTTATGTTGAAATAATTATTTTGAACTAAGAAGCACAATAAACTTGTAAAAACATAAACTTTGTAGTTTAAAAGTTAGCTAAACACACTTTTGGGTGAAAAATGACAAAGACAAAACTTAAGGGACTAAAAGTGTGAGATCTAACTTTGGAGGACAGAAATGTTAAAAATAATATTAATGATGTATTAACATGTTAAGACATGGATCTAAGTGTTAAAAACCAAACCATTGTAGTTAGAAACCAAGAAAACTAAACTATGAGGTTAAAAGTGGAAAAATGGAAACTAAGAGGACCAAACTTGTTAAAACAGAAAGTTACTGACCTTGAACGTGAAAATCAGTAACTTAAGTGTATTTAAGCTTAAACCATGACTTAGAACAATAATTATATGGTCAAACCCTAATAAACCGAAATCTTGCGCTAGGAATGAAATAAATAAAAGTAAAGGGACTAAACATGTAAAAATGAGAACTCTTGGACCTGGACTGACCATATCAGTAACTTAGACTTAATTTAATGTTAATGATGTTTTAAAACAATAGCCATATGATTAAACTCTACTAAACCGAAACATGATGCAAGAAACGACAAAAATGAAAGTAAAGGGGTTAAAACCGTACAAACCTAAAACCTTGGACCTGGGCTGTTCATATCAGTAACATACACACAAAATAATGTTAAGGATGATTTAGAATAATAATCATGTGGTTAAACACATACAAACCAAAGTATCATGCTAGATATGGACTAAACACAATTATAGGGACTAAACGCGTACAAACTATAAGTTATGGGCTGAGATGAAAAAAATCAGTAAGTACACAAATATAAAGTCTAATTTATAATTTAGTGTATTAAAACCAAAGATTGTATAGTTACAAGTCAACAAACCGGACTTTTGAGCTAAAAATGAGATAATTGAAACTTTAGGGACTAATAGTGTAAAATCAGAAAGTTGGGGACTATAAACTTAATAATATTAACTTAAGTGACCAAAAGTTTAAACCATGATAAAAATTGTCGGGAACCTAAGGCACACGGTAGAAATCAAAGAAACCAAACATATTAACCGAAAACGACAAAATATAAACTACAAGGACTAAAACTGTCAATTCCAGAAACTTGTGGACTGATGTAAACCTTCTGTAAATCAGGGGACTTTATGATAAAAATATACTTTAGATATCATGATTAATATAAATGCCGAGAAACCGCAAGGACCAATTTATTTCAAATTAATTTTATATATGTATGCTACAAATTAATAATTAACATATTATATAGTGAATAATAATATGTTGAGGCCTTATACATAACTTGAACATTGTAGTAAAACTATAATTGATCACATCGTGTCGTATACACTCTAAGTGAAGTGAACACTTAGTATAGACGGTCTATTAAAACGTCTACTGTTATTAATTTGACCTTACGCATTTAGGGCATAAAGAGATTTTATTGGGATCAAATACTTAAACTTGATTGCTAGCACGCTCGGACTCAGGTGAGTTCACAGCCCCATTTTACCGTTTTAATACTTTCAAATGTTGGGGTGGAAAACATATAACTGATTTATGCGATTATTGGAAACTGACTTGTATCTTTATGGGAGCCTAAGTTCACAAGTTGTAGCATATAAGTCCTTTGCTTGCAATGACTATAACCATTAACTAGGTGACTCTAGCCACTAAATATACGGATAGTACTATCGGATTGACATCCCCCACTGATTATCTTAGTTAGTCGCGCTAACTAGCGACATTGTTCGCGACCAGGATCGTATATTTACTTTGTCCAAGGCAACGATTGTTATGTCGTGGTTTGGTTATAGGCTTAGTTTCGGCATATTAACTCATTAGGCCTAGCTAGCCTTTGAGGGATCACAGTCAGCGTTTCAACATTTAAATAATCGTACAAGAGGCCTTCGATGCCACATATTGAATTACTGATGCATTTTTATCAAACTGATTTACGATAGAGTCTTAAACCTGTGAATTCACTCAACAATTATGTTGACGTTTTAAATATGTTTTTCAGGGAATTAGCCATGCTGCGAGACCACATGCATTTTGGAACCGTACCTGCCCTGTAACTTAGGATGCCATCTTTTGAACAATGTACTTTTGTGAAACTGTGACATTTATAATACTGCTTTTGACGCCTCGATAAGGCTGTAATGGTTGTAAAACTTTTAATGGCATCTTAATGTATTAGACGTTCTGCGATAACCATATGCTCTTGTATTATTTATTTGGATCGAGTCACGCCCCGCTTAATACTAATGCTTCCGCTAAACGAAATTACCGATTTTTGGGGTGTGACAGATCATTAGCATTCCACTTACCCATTTTCGCATTTAAAAAGGCATCCATATATTTTAGGTAAAAATTTAAAAGAGAAGGCTATACACAACGTTTAAAAAGTGGTAACTGTCGGGTCAAACTTCTGATATTGACTACACAAGCCTACATCTCACTTTCACAATTTACGAAAAGTCAGTACATCAGAACCCTTTGTCTTCAACCAAACCTTTTCGAAATTCAAAAGAATCCTGGTTACTCTCATTCGGTAAAAATCTAAAGCAGGTAGGTAATCCGTAACATCATATCCCTGAGAAAAAAGCTAACTGTAATATCATTAAACAAAGCTATATGAAAAACAATAAACAAACCCATGTATCATAACTGAAAGGGGTTCAACACAAAATACATTAGATAACACTATAAAACATTAAGCACCTTAATAATAATATATTTGTCAGATTTTTCCATAATCTCCTTTTTGAAAAAGAAAAATCATACGACGACTTTGACATACTTTTCTGTTTGTACAACCAAAATTAAATTTAATATAATATAAGTTAGTAATATATTAATTGCCCCAAATCAAAGAAAACCCCAACTATTCAAAATAAAGCGAAATCCAACTCTAGAAAATGAAAATTGAAAGAAAATGAATGGCGCGATAATGGGACGGTGATGAATTTATGTATGAATCCACCTGTAAAAACATATATACCACCATAATTACTTTTAGATAACCCTCATCAAATTTGAAATAGTTGAATATAATTATTTTAAGTATCACTTATCTAAAAGTGTCACAATTTGTGAGCTCAAAATAAATTTGGTAAAAGAGATGGTGGCGCCATTTTGTATAGAACAACATTCACCAATTTCACTCTAAAAACACATTACACAAACAGTGGCAAACCGCAACAAAAATTTTTAAAGATCGAAAGTATCTCCTAACATTCTTTTTTTTTCCTTTTTTTCCTTTTAAAAGAAGACTCTACCTTGAGAAAGAATACCTTTGTTTGCTCATATTTGCACTGAAAATAGGGGTGTAGTTTCGTTTAAACAAAATGGTATGAAACTTTGTTCTTTTGATCAAGTAAAACAACATCTAGGTTAGGGAATTTTAAAATCGTTAGATCTAACAAAATATAACCAAGAGATCATACCTCAAAAATAACGCCAAGAACGGTTTTTGTGTAGATCCGGTAAGGATTTTCTATAGGCTTAGAGATTATGGTGCGGTGGTGGTTTCATTATATATAAAAGAAGATTATAACTCCGATCGAGCCTTTCATTTTGGGGAAGAAGACGGTGGTGGAGTGATACACGGGGATATAGGGTTTTGGGTGACGGTGGACGGGTGGTATAGGAGATTTTTGAGAGAAAACGAAGAGTGGGTTGATGTGTGTGTGTTTTTTAATGTGAGTAAAGTATGTGTTTGTGTGATTTTGAGACTTTATATATCCATAGAAATAAAAGGAAGGGTTGTACCGGTTGAGATGAATTTAGATTGAAATGGACGGTGAGGATTTGAGATTGACTTAATTTTAAGATGGGGCATATGCATTATACAGGAGTAAAGATTAGTGCACCTGAACTTCATTTATCAGGACTTCAACATATTGGAAACAAATACCATGTCATTATTATTCTTCCAAACAAAGTACGCTTATGTCCAAATCACAATCTCTCATCTTGATAGGCCTCATCGTCCTAGTATAACGGTTCAAGTCGAGGAACATTAGATGGTCCAATAACAGAACCTTCTCTTTCCCAAAGGGTCATGGTGATGAGTGTCTATAGAAACTTCATAACTTGGACTACGTACTCCAGTGTTGTTAATAGTTTAACATATGTATTATCTGTAATAAAATACATATGGTTCTATCAGTATAACTAAAATCAATTTCATAAGTAACCTAATAGAACAAAAAACGTTGAAAGAAGTTGTTGGATAAATGATGTGTGAATTGTGATACTTGAACTTTAAAGTAGGACACTAACTTCAAATATCCAAACTTTTTATATATTAATAACTTATTCTTGAATATGCTATTCATATACAAATGGATCAGCTTAACCTATAAGATTTAACTCAAAAGCAAATGAGTCAAAAACATCCAACATATATATTCAAAAGCATCAAACCTCCTAATTTTATGTCACTCCCCTTTCCGTATCTTATTATTCACAAAGTTGACAAAACCAAACCTCGTTTCACACGTCTCCTCGTCAATGTCTACATACACATGGATCACTTATTTTAAAATTCTAAAAACCGCAAGCAAATCGGGCTCATGAGTGTCCTTGAATAATCCAGTGAACCAAACACCAGTTTGCCAAATACTGAATGAGTTCGATATATTCTAAATGAATGCCATGTCATTGTAATCTATGCATTGGTACCATTTACCAATAGTTCCAACTTTAAAAATAAATTAAAGTGTCAATTTAAAATGGACCTTCCCGTGACAAAATCCGTATGATCTAAAGTTTGCTTAATAATAAAAAGGATCACTAAAACAGTAGTCTATTTATCTAAGCAGTTTCAACAATATATCATTACTTCAAGATGCCATAATCCCTAATTCACTCTAAACATAGTAGAGGCCTGTTTGCCACATGATTGAACTTAACACATTGAAATATAGATTTTTTTAGTAACAAAGGTTCGGCCGAGAGTACCTCACGAGACATGGGATCTGGTAAGATCAACACACCGGCACGTGGGCAACGCATAGACATCTGCACTAAAGCTTTTGTTCTTTCTGATGCTCTGAAAGAACCGCATGCAACCATATAGGAAAACAACATGTTCACCAGTAGGCTTAATATCTTCGAGATTCATGCATCTCAGACTCGATTGCACCAATAACATAATTCAAATCTCTGTATATTGTTTATTCTTTTCACTATATCTATAGAACACTAATATTATTTTTTAATATCTTATGAAAGCAATATATATCATGTATCTAATTATTAGATTGCTATATGGAGATGCATTAGCTGTCCAACCTACATAATTTGCTAAGCTGGCACATGACACTGTTATCAATACTGATTTGACGTGTATCAATATTGAAAGTCAATAATTATTTTTGGTGTATCTGTTTCAATGAAAGTTATATACCATTAGCTTTGTAGGTTTTAATATTTTTTAAAATTTATGACTTTGATATCTCTTAGACGTATTAATTACTCATTTATAATTGCTTCATAATAAATAAGACATTATATTATGTCAATTACTTAATCGATTAGTTAATAGTTTATTCAACGTTTTGAAGCAAAATAATGCACTAGCCCGTGAATTCGCGGGTTATAGACTATTCAAGTTATAATATATATAATTTTCTCGTGATTTTCCCAATGGGCTTTTAAAATAAAGAGTATATTGAGTTGAGGTAGGAAACATTAATTCCTAAAATTATGCTGACTCAAATTGCCATCCTCCTCAATTGCTCAAATTCTGAAACCCTAGGTATCAATCGGCAGTAAAGTTTGAACCTTGAGGTATGAATTTCATCTTTAAGCTTTAATTTTATCCTTAAGCAGTCTGATTTCTTTCGACAACCATTAACGGTGAAACTTTAATCACCTCTCTGTATAAAAATCGAATCTTGTATCTATAACGTTAGCTACTATTATTTTTCTTACAGTAATATTTAACTGCCGAGTCTACTCGATTATGCAAGTATTTTAGTTTGTTCAAGACAATTGATTGATTATCTTTTATAAAAGAACTAACTTTGTGTGTCGAAATTGATTTGTAAGTATTCTATGTTTCTAAGTCAGAGGATGTTTTGGATTTCTGTAAAACGCCTATTTACTAAAAAAGTAATATCGAATTTTATGTAGTTTTAGTAGAAAGTTTTGAAACCGAAATACTGTTGGCATTACTTCAGTTGTATTATTGTGATCAACATTGTAGATGGAGCCGAAACAGATTTCCCGTGGTTCAGTATCTGATCTATTACCTACATTATCTGCTAAATGTCCGTGGTTTGTTGCTCAAAACTTTGAAGAGACTGACGAGCAGATTATATACACTATAGACAAACCTTGGTCTCACTATCGGTGTCGAATTCCTGAGCTGATTGGGAGACGAATTCGAGCGTATTTTCATGGGTGGGCGGTTCTTTCCAACCATTCTCACAATGACATGTGGTCTCTTTGGAACCCGCTCACTTGTAAGTTTATTCGCCTCCCTCGGTTGATTTACAAACACATAGATACTCCCGGATGTTGCTTGTCGGCCCCACCTGATCATCCAAGTTCAGTTTTCCTGCTAACAATAGCCAAAAGGCCTATCTTTGTTTTTTGTCGATTAGACCGTAAACGAAAGAGATTAAAATGGACCGAAATGTCATACGCTAAACAGCTCAGGAGCATAAGTGGTGAAGATGATGGTTTCTTAGGATCTCCTGCTTGTTGCAATGGTAAAGTTTATGCGTTGACTTTCAATATTTGTTATACATTCCTTATGCAGGTCGACATTGTGGTTAAGGATAAAGAAGTTGTGATAAGTATATCACCATTTGTGAAAGCCATCGACTATTGCTGCAAACGCTGTCCTTCATTCTATGATCTTATGTTCGTGTATTCTTTTCTAAGAGGATCTTCAACAGAACTGTTCTACATTGTCGTAGGTTTTAATGATAAAACGTGCAAAACCTTTAGTGATGTATATTTGTTTAAACTTGACATGACTAGTATGATGTGGGAGGAAATGGAAGACCTCAAAGATGCTATATTCTTCTTAGAACTTGCTAGTGATTACTCAGTATTCTATAGGCCTGCAGTTTCTTCAGAGTTGGGGGGTTACGTACATATTCATAGTGAAATGGGCAGAATAGTATACTCGTACAATGTCAAAGACAGAACCATCTCTCAATCTTCTATGCCATCTGTAGTACGAGAAAGCCTAGCCTCAGCATGGGCATTGCTTGAATATTGGTATTTTTGTTTTTCATTTCTTATCTGCTTATATATATATTTTGATTTTAGCAAAAGGAAATAAAAAGGTTTCTTCTTTTACTCATGTTTTGTGTAGGTTAGAAGATGACCATGCTTCTAAACAAGAAAAAGAGGAGAAGGACAACGAGAGAGTTGTAAGATCAGTTAAGGGTGAAGAGACTGTATCTAATAGTATGGAGTGTGAATCACTTCTTCTCAATATTCCATTTCATATCCTGGAAAACATTATGAAGCTTTGTGTTGGTGTCGAATACTTGAACTTCCGTGCTACGTGCAAACATTGTTATTTAGCAGCACCTCCAATACAATGGAGCAGCAAAACAACGTTAAGGAGATTGCAAGATTATTCATTAGTTTCACCATGGTTGATGGTGTTTGATAATGATCGATGCATAGTCACCTTTATAGATCCTCTATGTGGCGACAAGTATTTTACAAAAGCACCTCAACAATTGCGTGATTACCAAATTTATTGTTCGGGGTATGGTTGGTTGCTGATGTATAAAGTCGTTGGACATCTGGCGTTCTTTAACCCGTTCACAAGTGATATCCACAAGCTTCCGTTCGTGCCATGTTTAGATACATTCTGTTTTTCAACACCACCCACTTCACCTGATTGTATGGTGGTTGGTTTTACAATAGGAGATTGGCATGTTTACATCCACGTTGTAGCTCGAGATCAATATTGGCATAGATTGTCTTTGGATTTTGGCAGTGTTGATCCATATCCTTTTCACTTTCCAACATTCTATGGCCGAGATCTTTATGCTTTGTGTAATGAGGGATTAATTAATATTTTTAGAAACATGGGAGAAGAAGATTTTTCTTGGGAGGATGTTACAGGCAAAGCCTCAAATAGTTTTAAGTCTCCGGCACAATACTACCTAGCAATTTGTGATCACTATCGTTTACTAGTGATCGTGGGTGAGTTTGGAGAATCCGTTGAGGTATTCTATCTAAATGATTATGAAGAATTGGAGAAAATAGATGATATAGGAAATCACATGGTTTTTATTTCTGGTTCAACATGTCTTTGCATTGAAGCCAAATCATCGGAAATGAAGAATAAGATCTATTTTTCAAGATTACATTCGGTGAATGGGAAGATAGTGTTCTACTCTCTTGATACGTGCAAGTATCATATATTTAGTGGCAATAACATCCAAGAAAGTTACGAGAATTTATTGAATACTAAACATCATCGCTACCCTCATACATGGATTGAACCAAGTTGGTCTTAGCTAGTTAACTTTGTTATCAATATTTTTGTATGTTCTGTAACAATATGTGGTACGTTGAACATGTTGCCTTTTGGTAATTTATTTAATCTTTGCTAGCAATATGGGCAGGTTAATGGGTGGGTTGAGCTGACCCGAAACACTTTTTTGTTTCAGAGTTTTGAACTTCTTTCTATACAAATGTGCTAATTTTGAATAAAGGCATTGCCTGCCTCAGAACAATGTGATCAATATGTGGATATTCAGATGCTTGAATATTGAATTTTTGTATGATAAACCAACTGTAACCCAGGTGCTATGAATTTTCTTATATTTTTATTTTTTTCCCTCCCAACTGGTGCAGTTTATCTTTAGATTATCGACCTTTTTCTTCTTTATATGTGTTGGTGGATTTGTTCAATGTAGCTGAAATTTTACTTTGTGTGAATAGCATCCTTATGCCTTGGCATAACTTGTGAGTGCAAAGTGGATGGATAGGGGGGTTGAATCACAATCGTCATCTTTGTATCCGTATGTTTTTATAAGTCATGTATTTTTTTAATGATAAAGATAAATCTTTTGGCGCAGTCATGGCCGTTTTCAACCTGTTCGGCCTAATTCTGTGTTTCTTTTTTACCTCGGTTTTTATTATATCCGATAAATATATATATATAAAAAAAGACAGAATCAACCCATTAGCAGCCATTTCACATGTTTCTTCTGTATTCATTTTACCTGTACCAAGTTCGCGACACTTTAGAACTTTCATATACTAATTTGTTGCAACTTGCTACTGTACTTAATCTGGAATTGGGTAAAACAAGCTAATGCATACCTGTCTATTCTTTTGCAGTGTCCCGCAAAGGGATCTGTTCAAGATGCTGCTTTACTTTAATCAAGAATTATGATATAAGTTCTATAATAGAGTATTAGAGTACACAGTATGTTTTATACGGCAAGTTTATTCTATATCTGAATGGTGCCTGGTTAAGCTTTCTTTAAATGCAGCCTATACAACAATATACACTGACTAAGCTAGCTGACTCCAGGAGCTGAATTGCTTCAGGAATAAAATCGAGCCTAAGTGGGACTGTGGGAGGACCCTGTCTGTGCAACCGTTACCCCGAGTACCCTGTCATGACATAGTACAGGTTTGCTATGTGGATTGGATTATTTATCACGTACACGAGTAAAAGTTAAGCTCTTAATTGTTTTAATGAAGAAATTGAAGCTATTGGTATGGAAAAATTTTAGGCTGCGCAACGTGGAAGCCGTGAAAAGCTACTTGCTTTGGCTGTACAAAGAAAAGCTCTTATACTAAGCCGATTGCAGGCGTAACGGCTGGCTATGCGTTAGACGTGATCTGTGCGGATGGGACGTTTATAGATGGCTTGACGGCCCTGGGCATCAAGTGATCGGTCCATTGTTTGTGGTCAGGCGCAATTTCAAAACTAAAAATGATGTCCATTATATCTAGGAAATCGGTTGTGCTTAGACAGTTGGTTGTGTGTGTTCAGTGGCCTTTGTTTAAAGGATGAGTGTGCATCTAAATCATAAGCCACAGAAACATTGTGGGTATGTTCAGTCTTTATGAAAAAAATATTATTCGTATATCATCCAATAGTGTTTTTGAGACTAAGTTTACTTTGTTTTACTTCTAATATGTGAAACATGTATTAGGAGATGATCTATACATCATTCGTCTTTCTTGCTTTTTTCCAGAGTCAAGCGCCACATGTATCAGGAATCTGTTGATGATCAGACTGAAACCACTGATGGTCTGGTTGGTCCAAAAGGTCAAGCTTGAGGTAAGCGAGGTAATCTAATTACCTAATAAGATAGTTTATTGCTTTATTTTTAAGTAAGAAATGTAACATTATGATTGTATATGAGGTGGCTTTGCCCAACGTCCCAAACGCTACTATCCTCAGAAAATACTTAATTTGAAAAGAGCAGCTCTCCGATTGTGAGGTCTGTGATTTTCTACATTATTAATACTGTTCTTTGATATAGATGATGATTTTATTTTGCAGTTGAGTGCTTTACCAAGATTTGGTCTTGCAATTCAGTAATATGCTTTTCTAACTCTGCAGAAAATAGAAAGTGCACCTGATATATAGTTAAAACAACAATGACAGCCCTTCTTCCATTTTTGTTGGTCGCTTAAGGTGCAGTGCTAGATGGAATACCTATGTGGCGTTCAATGTGTAAAATTTAAGTTTGGTGATTCATTAATCAATTAATTTTTGTTCATTTTAATTTTTTTAGTCCACTATTAGATATACTTGTAAAGACTTCAAGATATGCTTCAAGGAGTGATTAAAGATGCTAGTCTTGGGTGGAAAATATATGGTGTTGCTGGCATAATGCTATCATGTTGCATTTACGCTTTCCTGGTAGTATGGCGAGATGTGTGACTTGATTATGTATATATGTTCCTTTTATCATTGTTCTCATTATTTATTTGTTCGCACAACGACTAACTATCTCAAGAGTTAGCTCCTTTTGTATGCATCTTGTAATACAGTTTGCTTCTTACATAATGTTGAGTTTGTGAAGAAGAAAAGAGAAAATGTAGCCTTTTTACCTAAAGACCACAAGTATGTTGATCTGTTTTGCAGGTATTTTTTTTACGTCTGAATGTTTCTCTTCTATTAATGTAATGATATAGAGTTATAAACCATTTGATTTGATTTTTTTGTGTTTTTGTTTTTATTAAGTGTGAATAAGGCACTTCAAATAATCCAATTACACATTACTATAGAAGTGCCATGGAAAAGGCCGCTTCCAAGATGTCCGCAAGGTGAACTTTATATGCCGAATATTAATGCTTCTTTCTTTTGAAGATTTAAAGCTTCATGTTAATCCCTTTTCATCGCATTCATAATCATGTGTATTTGAGAAGTTATCCCTTCATTATATATGTCATAAGAGCACGGTTATAATTTGAAAATATAATTGTTAAAGTATCTGTAAACATATTTGTCACAAGAGCAACTTTTAAGACTTCCTTTTTGTTTTTTAGATAGAAAACCAAAGACTGCCCAGATAAAGGATTTCATCCTAGCAACTTTTAAGACTTCCTTTTTGTTTTTTAGATAGAAAATCAAAGACTACCCAGATAAAGGATTTAATGGCTATTTACGTTGTGACTAAATCTTTTGTGGTTGACTTGCAATCTGGCCCATTCAGTTAAGTTATTATAAAAATTTATAGACTAGAATTGCAATATTTGTAGATTGGTGGGGTGATTACCAATTTGTTGACATGGCTGTCGCTGACCCAATTTGCATCTGGAAATTTGACAAACTGGATGGGAGGAACCTGCTGCGTACAGAAACAGATAACGGACAAAAGTATCATGTTACACTAACATTTCTGTCCATCATTCAGGTTTAAGTATGCATAAGTTACTTGTATGATTACTCATCACTGAATAAAGTGTGCATAAGTTACAGATTACTCATCACTGCATAAGTTACTTGTATGATTACTCATCATTCAGGTTTAAGTATGCATAAGTTAGTTGGATTGCTCCATTTTTATGTAGCTTAGGTATTAAGATGGACTAGCCGCTACCGATAGACTTATTAGGTTTGATTGAATTAATGTATGTTTATATAGTGTTATAAAAAAGTAATATGTGAGTTTTACATTAGTAGTCTATTCATTCACACACAAGTTATAACAACTATTAGTACTAATAATTATATCCATAATGGATTAATAGCTTTTAAGGATTAGTTTTAGTAATTTTAATAAGGTAAGGTTCTGTGTTGGGATAGGAACATGCAATTATTGTAGATGATTATGATCTTAACAACACGGGCTAAGGAATATTACACACACACAATCCCTAGTTGACTAGAGAACGACGACCAACCCTAAATAAGGGGTGCCATCTAAAAAGACACCAATCTTCAAAAATTTTAAGTTCAGTGGAGGAGATATAATCTGGGTTGTTTAAAAAGGACCCATGGAACTGGATCTTGATTGCTATATGACACTAAAATTTGTTGGAAATCTCGAGTTAGGATACTTGGATAATCAACTAGAACTGCCTGCCCTTGTAGGTTTGCCCAAATCACCCGTTAGGTGGTGCGATGTTTTGAAATAATAGTTCTTCCATCACATGTGGTTACCTTGAAAGGCAGAGATTGACCATTTAGGAGCGTATTACTCTGCCAGTTTCAACCCCATTGACAGAGACAGAAATTACATCACCTGCACCACCTATGTTTGTCAGGAGCACCAGGTTGAAGAATGAATATCTGTTGATTGTAAACCTCATCCCACCAATCTTTCTGCGAGCAACTCTGCCAAAATCGATCAGGAAACACGAGTTAGTACGTGTGAATTTGTGGACCGCTACGTTGTGCAGCTACACTAGATGCCGCAAAATGGACAAGTTAATGGATGGGTTGAGCTGACACGAAACACTTTTTGTTTCATAGATTTAAACTTTTTCATTAAATAGCGGACACTTGAAATTCAATGAAGTAAACTATGCTATTTCGATAACAATACTGAGTTTGTTAGAAATAGAAGGTGTAGTGGGATTTGATTTTTTATAATATTCACAGCAGACCATATATTTGTAATCGCAGATCAAAGAACTTTCAAAACCTTATAGGGTTGATAATGGCCCAATCCGTATATTTTCATCAATGTTTCGCTCTAACCATCCAGCTTATTTATTGCATGATTAATCCCTAAACTTTTAGTCAACCTGTTGAAACAACCAATGTGACCTATTAAGAAGGTTAAATTCCTATGTAAAATGCCACATACGTATCTTTCACTGATCATCCAATTCTGTGTTTCTCTTTTTACCTCCGTTTTTATTATACATTTTGACCCATTAAATATATATCTGAAAAGGCCAGAATTAACCCGTTTAAAGCCATTTCACGTGTTTCTTCTGTATTCATTTTACCTGTAGCAAAGTTCACGACACTTTAGAACTTTCATATACCAATTTGCTGCAACCTGCTGCTGTACTTGATCTGGAATTGGGTAAAACAAGCTAGTGCACACCTGTCTATTTGTGTCGCAGTAGGGATCTGTTCAAGATACTACTATACTTTAATCTAGAATTTTGGTACAAGTTCAATAATAGAGTATTAGAGTATACATTATGTATAAACCTGCAGGTTTATTCTATATCTGAATGTTGCCTGGTGAAGCTTTCTTTAAATGCAGCCTATATACACTGACCAAGCAAACTGACCCCAGGAGCTGACTTCTAGTGCTTCAGGAATAAAATCGAGCCTAAGTGGGAGGACCCTGTATGTGCTTATGATCAAAAGTGGACCATCATGTTTTCCAAGGGAAAGTCCGATACGTTGGCTGTATACGGTACTTGCCCAGTGCTCTTCTTTTTTTTCTTCACTTTCTTCAGTTTCCTTTCATTATATTGGTCTTACTGCTTCATGCTCTTTCCAACATTATATTTCCTTGAACTTATGACGAGATATCCTGTCTTTTTTTGCAGATGAGCATTGGGAAGCAAGGGAAGGAGTTCCTTGATCACAACGACACCATAGGCCTCATATTTCATGTGAAACCTTCAGCTCCCAGTTTCTTAAGAGTTAATCTGGTTGTAGGTTACTTCACTTACAGTCTGCCTTGTGCTGCAGGAAGATGCAAAGAAACTTGACCGAGGTGCCAAACAAGTACACGTAATGAGGTGTGCCCATGTTTTTGTAGTGTGCCTGAAATGCGATCATGTGTTCGGTAACCTTTTTTTTTCTTTTTCCTTCTTCCCTATATTGAAAAATGTATGTACTTGACCAAATCAGTCCTCAATTCATGTTTGACTGTTGAAGTAATAGTATATTTGTGTTGACTTAATATGGTAGTTTCTACATGTCACCATGAGTCAAACTTAAGTGAAATTGATACATCTTAAGAGTCCCTACAGTGCGTCTTTATTGCTTGAAACTTCCTCGGCGGTTCTAAAATTTTGACCGTATGTGCAGGTGGTAGTTGGAACCTGTAATTGCAGTGTGATCATCACAAAACTTAAAAGTAATACTGTATGATACAAGACGCACGTGGATTGCACATGTGATTCATTAAAGTCAGGAAGTCAACAGAGGGGTCAACGTCTACAGTCGTTAGTTAGTAGCAGTCAGGCGTTAAGTAACTGGAAGTTAGTGGTAATTCCGTTTAGGACGTTAATGTGGCTGTAAATAGCAGGATCATCTCATCTCATGATCTTAGCTTTGATTTTGTAATACTGTACTTCTGATTCAACTTCTGTAACTCAATTGGTTATAATTTCAATTGTAATAATTTGATCTTGTAATACTGTACTTCTGATTCAACTTCTGTAACTCAATTGGTTATAATTTCAATTGTAATAATTTGATCGACATTGAACAGCTATTTCGAATTCCATTCTAATTGTGAGTTCCTAATTCTGTTTAACGTTTAAATCTCAACTCATTTTATGTTTTGTGATTTGATCTATATCATAATACTCCAATATAAAAATTAAAGGTAAAGGTTGAGAGACCAAGTACTGTACAGGGGAGGGTAGAGTACCAGCTACAGATACAGAGAAATCAATCAATCAACTCACGAAATAAAAGACTAAAATATTACGGAGTATATTATATAACATTTGGTAGTGAAAGTGATTACAACTCATATATATTATCTATCCATCTTCCTCGGTAAACATACTGTACCTATCGATATATCCATCTATATATATATATATATATATGTATCTAAAATACTGCATCACCGATCGCTATACAACTCGATCAATCAATTCAATTCTATTCTATCTATTATTAAAGCAGCATATTACTAGTATTACCGATACCTAATTGCATCCGATCTCCACCGTATAAACCAAAAGCACTCACCTCCGTCCACCACGGCGACGACGACGACGGCCGCCGCCACGGCGACGACGGCCACCACCACGAGCTCCACTTCCTCCAGCCTCCTCTTCAGCCTGAATCTCTTCACCTTCTCCTCCTTCAACCGCCGGAATCACTTCACCTTCACCTTCAGCCGCCGGAATCTCTTCAGCAGCGGCGGCTCTGGCTCGATTACGAGCTTCCACGTCGATTCCTCTTTTCTTATCCTCCGCATCCTTCTTCGCCCTCATCTTTTCATATCTCCGTTCCTGCTCGATTGCCTTCATGACCAGAACGGGACAGTGACCGTCACGTTGGTGAGCACAATGCTCACTCTCACTCCTGAACACATCATTGCAGTGACGGCATCTAACCTTCTCGGTTGACATTTTTTTTCTTCTTTTGAAAATGAAATTTGAGAGATGATGATGATGAATGCACTGTTGATTAGTTTATATAGGCAGTTAATGGGCGGGAACGGAATAATTTTGGTGAATTTCAAATCGGATTTCGGAACGGAATTGTGGGTGCAAAGATGAAGGTGTGTCCACGTGGCAGAGAGGGGAAAGGAGAAACGGTTACGGGTCGGGGAGTATTATTTTATTTTTTATTTTATTCTTTTATCATCGATCGTATATACTCTAACAAAAATGTTATGCGCCAAATTGTCACGCACCTTTTCTTAACTAATCAATACGAATTAGGAACTTTTTATTAGACAAACACAATATATAATCAAAGTAAAAAATTTACACGTAAATAAAAAATTGAAGTATTTTGAAACAAACCTAATTATTTAATTAATCATATACATTGATGGAGCTCAGTCAACTACCAATGTTAACTGACCCATCTGATCCGTCCAATGTCACAAAAACATCTTTGAACTTTTAATCTGGGCCGTTAAAAGTCCCTAAGACAGTTTTATGTCAAGTTACTGTAACATCAGTTTTTCTCGTAACCTCCACGGCTCCACCTCCAACTCCCTTCACAGCGGCTCCAATCGCATCATCTCCAATTGATCGTGGTGATGATTCCTCAAGGCCAAGCAACTTTAACCAGTCTTTCAACGTCTGCTACCACCCTTTACTTAATTTATCTGCAAACCTCAAACTTTCTGCTCCGATCATCCTTGAAAAAAATGATACTGCGTAAGAGCGTAGGTGGCAAGCAGTTATATGTATACGGTGCTTTACTCGTAGACGCTTCCTTCCAGGTTCGCTTTATCGGCCATGTGGCGACATACGAGGATCTAACCTCGACCAACGAGAGCGTAGCTGCTCGACGTCAGACATTGGTTTTTCTGCACCATATTTTGATCTCCCTTTTCTTCGATCCGGAATTCCCAACAAATCCTTGACTCCTCGAATACAATGGGATTTCACACTTGGCGAATCTTTCACTCTACCTCGTCTTTTTATAATTGCATAAGAATATAATCACAGATTCATCACTGAATGTTGATGTTGAGATGGTTCCAATCGCTCTTCGACTCAATCAGAATCCTACCCGGATGTTTCTCGGTGAAAATTGTTTACCTTTTTTTAATTTATCGCACAACAATTCTTTGTTCCACGGAGTAATTTTCAATTGTGTGGTTTATGAGTTTACATTTATGGAGTACTATATGCGATGCTTTCTTGGAATTATTTGATTCAAAGAAAATATACACGTGTTACTTTTAATTTTAAAATCTTTTTCTTCTTCTTTTTCAATTTCGTATGTATATGTAGATATCTTATGTGGGTGTTATTGAATGTAAACAAAAGATATCGTCATGTTTATGTTTTTCGTATAATATCCAGAAGTATCGAATTGTGTGTACAATTATGATACTACAATGCTGGTATAAGTGGAAAAATAATTAGGCAAAGGATTTTTAGGCCATTATAAAGAGTTCTTTTTTGTGTCTAATTGATAACAATTGATCCGTGCACTGAATATACATATCTCACAAGTAGCATTAACATTACTTTGCAGGCATATTTCCTTTTGCAAGCAATTATATTATAGATATGTACTTAACAAAACCATAGAGTTGTAAATGGTATCAATAATAGAGATTGCACTATATGAAAGGACTCTTAAAATTTACATCTCTTTATTAATTTTCATAAGACAACTTAGCATTAGTATACCTGTTTTGCAATTTTCTATGCTTCCATAGAGTGAATTTTTTCATTAACAATTAATTGATGTGATTATATTTGAATGAGGTTGTTTTGGCGGACAGTAACGCTAGGCAAAGGAGAATGATTTAGCAGCTTGGCACGGACTTGATGTTGTGAACAGGCAACTGCTTCTTCAACAACTACCCAATCAAAGGTATACATAATATTGTTATTGCAAACTAATGTATAAGGTACTAAGTAAATTTGGTACCCGTGACAGTTGATGTACTTTTTTGTTATTCTTTTTTTATCATTATATATGTGTTAGTGTTTATGTTGTGAAACAAGAAGTGACTAAAATGGGTTTGTCTGTTGTTTAAGCAAGCCGAATTTCGAGTTTTATATCTACATTACTCAAATTTGGATGTTATGTCTGTTCAAAATCTTGTGTTCATTAAATACGGCAATCCAAATTAGATTCAAATTATTGAATCAAAGTGAATTCTTGATTTAAAGTGTTTGGGGTCAACCAAATGTGGCTCATAAAATTTTCGTTCTTTTAAGAATTTATTAGATATATAACTAGCTTGGACGGACTTGAAAGCTTGTCAATGGGCGGTTGGATTAATGTCACTGTTAGAACTTTTATATAAATTTATTGTTAATATTGATCTCATAGATCTTTATATCATAAACGGGATTCATATATTATATTTAAGATCTAAAATAATTAAGTAATGTATATAAAGAAAAACATATTTCATATTTCATATTTACATGTATAATTATGTAACCAATTTCAAATCCAATACTAATTTCAATTGTAATTCGACACTAATACTATGAGCATCAAATATGAACGAAAAGTAATAATGTTATAGATATTAAGCTATTTGTATTTCCAGTTTCTTATAAATAAGTTAATACTATTAATATTATATTTTCATTTTCAAGTTATATTAAGCTACTTTTTTATTGAGTTACTAATTATTTAGAATCTTAATTATGATTTTGATTATATTAAATCAATTGTTAATTAATATGTAGTAATAATTTTTCATAAATTAATTTCTATACTCTATTCATTAAATAATATATGCTATATAATATAAATTATGCATAGTGATAAAGATCATTGCTACTATAAAAAAAACTCATCAATACTAATTTAAGGGATCACTAAAAGTAGACAACTTTGTTGATTTGTTTGATTTTTGAGTGAGATCATATACTAAAAAATTATCATCTTATTGATAATGCATGAAAGTTAAATCTTTTTAGGTTATCTAAAGTACGTAAGTGTCCATATTTTGAGCCATTTATGGATGGATACAACTTTATATCATTCAATGATGTATTATTGTGGAATGTTTCAAGCATATCTAGGTTTGGTTAGCTCCTGAAATTTAATTTTTTTATTCATTTGGTTTTAATTATTTGTTTTTTGAGTTATTGATTGAACTAATTCGAAAGATCTTTATGCAGATATCGTGGGCCATTTTGTCAAGCAAACTACTATAATCAAAACATAGAAGTAATGAGTTGAAGTCGCTTAAAATCAAAACATAGAAGGAATGATTTGAAGTCGCTTGAGTTTGAACTCTATATATCGTGTATAACTCTTAATGTAGAATATATGTCTTTTTTATATATATAATATGTTAATAAACAATCTTTTGTTTATTATAGAAATACATTTCATGATAATAGATACATTAATTTCATCATAATAGTTTACATCATTATAAAATAGATACATTACTAATATATTCCACTTCTTTTATATACATAGGGGCCTCAAGTATCAAACCAACTTTTCGATGCTCGGTTGCATGTCAACTATGAAATTGCACCAATAACATAATTCAAATCTTTGTATATTGTTTATTCTTTTGACTATATCTACAGAACACTAATATTATTTTTTAATATCTTATTAATACAATATATATCATGTATATAATTATTAGATTGCTATATGGAGATGCATTAGCTGTCCAACCTACATAATTTGCTAAGCTGGCACATGATACTGTTATCAATACTGATTTGACGTGTATCAATATTGAAAGTCAATAATAATTTTTGGTGTATATGTTTCAATGAAAGTTATATACCATCAACTTTGTAGGTTTCAATATTTTCTAAAATTTATGACTTTAATATCTCTTAGACATATTAATTACTCATTTATAATTGCATCATAAAAAATAAGATATTATATAATGTCAATTACTTAATCGAATAGTTAATAGTTTATTCAACGTTTTGAAGCAAAATGCACTAGCCCGCGAGTTACGATGTATATAATTTTCTCGTGATTTTCCCAATGGGCTTTTAAAATAAAGAGTATATTGAGTTGAGGTAGGAAACATTAATTCCTAAAATTATGCTGACTCAAATTGCCATCCTCCTCAATTGCTCAAATTCTGAAACCCTAGGTATCAATCGGCAGTAAAGTTTGAACCTTGAGGTATGAATTTCATCTTTAAGCTTTAATTTTATCCTTAAGCAGTCTGATTTCTTTCGACAACCATTAACGGTGAAACTTTAATCACCTCTCTGTATAAAAATCGAATCTTGTATCTATAACGTTAGCTACTATTATTTTTCTTACAGTAATATTTAACTGCCGAGTCTACTCGATTATGCAAGTATTTTAGTTTGTTCAAGACAATTGATTGATTATCTTTTATAAAAGAACTAACTTTGTGTGTCGAAATTGATTTGTAAGTATTCTATGTTTCTAAGTCAGAGGATGTTTTGGATTTCTGTAAAACGCCTATTTACTAAAAAAGTAATATCGAATTTTATGTAGTTTTAGTAGAAAGTTTTGAAACCGAAATACTGTTGGCATTACTTCAGTTGTATTATTGTGATCAACATTGTAGATGGAGCCGAAACAGATTTCCCGTGGTTCAGTATCTGATCTATTACCTACATTATCTGCTAAATGTCCGTGGTTCGTTGCTCAAAACTTTGAAGAGACTGACGAGCAGATTATATACACTATAGACAAACCTTGGTCTCACTATCGGTGTCGAATTCCTGAGCTGATTGGGAGACGAATTCGAGCGTATTTTCATGGGTGGGCGGTTCTTTCCAACCATTCTCACAATGACATGTGGTCTCTTTGGAACCCGCTCACTTGTAAGTTTATTCGCCTCCCTCGGTTGATTTACAAACACATAGATACTCCCGGATGTTGCTTGTCGGCCCCACCTGATCATCCAAGTTCAGTTTTCCTGCTAACAATAGCCAAAAGGCCTATCTTTGTTTTTTGTCGATTAGACCGTAAACGAAAGAGATTAAAATGGACCGAAATGTCATACGCTAAACAGCTCAGGAGCATAAGTGGTGAAGATGATGGTTTCTTAGGATCTCCTGCTTGTTGCAATGGTAAAGTTTATGCGTTGACTTTCAATATTTGTTATACATTCCTTATGCAGGTCGACATTGTGGTTAAGGATAAAGAAGTTGTGATAAGTATATCACCATTTGTGAAAGCCATCGACTATTGCTGCAAACGCTGTCCTTCATTCTATGATCTTATGTTCGTGTATTCTTTTCTAAGAGGATCTTCAACAGAACTGTTCTACATTGTCGTAGGTTTTAATGATAAAACGTGCAAAAACTTTAGTGATGTATATTTGTTTAAACTTGACATGACTAGTATGATGTGGGAGGAAATGGAAGACCTCAAAGATGCTATATTCTTCTTAGAACTTGCTAGTGATTACTCAGTATTCTATAGGCCTGCAGTTTCTTCAGAGTTGGGGGGTTACGTACATATTCATAGTGAAATGGGCAGAATAGTATACTCGTACAATGTCAAAGACAGAACCATCTCTCAATCTTCTATGCCATCTGTAGTACGAGAAAGCCTAGCCTCAGCATGGGCATTGCTTGAATATTGGTATTTTTGTTTTTCATTTCTTATCTGCTTATATATATATTTTGATTTTAGCAAAAGGAAATAAAAAGGTTTCTTCTTTTACTCATGTTTTGTGTAGGTTAGAAGATGACCATGCTTCTAAACAAGAAAAAGAGGAGAAGGACAACGAGAGAGTTGTAAGATCAGTTAAGGGTGAAGAGACTGTATCTAATAGTATGGAGTGTGAATCACTTCTTCTCAATATTCCATTTCATATCCTGGAAAACATTATGAAGCTTTGTGTTGGTGTCGAATACTTGAACTTCCGTGCTACGTGCAAACATTGTTATTTAGCAGCACCTCCAATACAATGGAGCAGCAAAACAACGTTAAGGAGATTGCAAGATTATTCATTAGTTTCACCATGGTTGATGGTGTTTGATAATGATCGATGCATAGTCACCTTTATAGATCCTCTATGTGGCGACAAGTATTTTACAAAAGCACCTCAACAATTGCGTGATTACCAAATTTATTGTTCGGGGTATGGTTGGTTGCTGATGTATAAAGTCGTTGGACATCTGGCGTTCTTTAACCCGTTCACAAGTGATATCCACAAGCTTCCGTTCGTGCCATGTTTAGATACATTCTGTTTTTCAACACCACCCACTTCACCTGATTGTATGGTGGTTGGTTTTACAATAGGAGATTGGCATGTTTACATCCACGTTGTAGCTCGAGATCAATATTGGCATAGATTGTCTTTGGATTTTGGCAGTGTTGATCCATATCCTTTTCACTTTCCAACATTCTATGGCCGAGATCTTTATGCTTTGTGTAATGAGGGATTAATTAATATTTTTAGAAACATGGGAGAAGAAGATTTTTCTTGGGAGGATGTTACAGGCAAAGCCTCAAATAGTTTTAAGTCTCCGGCACAATACTACCTAGCAATTTGTGATCACTATCGTTTACTAGTGATCGTGGGTGAGTTTGGAGAATCCGTTGAGGTATTCTATCTAAATGATTATGAAGAATTGGAGAAAATAGATGATATAGGAAATCACATGGTTTTTATTTCTGGTTCAACATGTCTTTGCATTGAAGCCAAATCATCGGAAATGAAGAATAAGATCTATTTTTCAAGATTACATTCGGTGAATGGGAAGATAGTGTTCTACTCTCTTGATACGTGCAAGTATCATATATTTAGTGGCAATAACATCCAAGAAAGTTACGAGAATTTATTGAATACTAAACATCATCGCTACCCTCATACATGGATTGAACCAAGTTGGTCTTAGCTAGTTAACTTTGTTATCAATATTTTTGTATGTTCTGTAACAATATGTGGTACGTTGAACATGTTGCCTTTTGGTAATTTATTTAATCTTTGCTAGCAATATGGGCAGGTTAATGGGTGGGTTGAGCTGACCCGAAACACTTTTTTGTTTCAGAGTTTTGAACTTCTTTCTATACAAATGTGCTAATTTTGAATAAAGGCATTGCCTGCCTCAGAACAATGTGATCAATATGTGGATATTCAGATGCTTGAATATTGAATTTTTGTATGATAAACCAACTGTAACCCAGGTGCTATGAATTTTCTTATATTTTTATTTTTTTCCCTCCCAACTGGTGCAGTTTATCTTTAGATTATCGACCTTTTTCTTCTTTATATGTGTTGGTGGATTTGTTCAATGTAGCTGAAATTTTACTTTGTGTGAATAGCATCCTTATGCCTTGGCATAACTTGTGAGTGCAAAGTGGATGGATAGGGGGGTTGAATCACAATCGTCATCTTTGTATCCGTATGTTTTTATAAGTCATGTATTTTTTTAATGATAAAGATAAATCTTTTGGCGCAGTCATGGCCGTTTTCAACCTGTTCGGCCTAATTCTGTGTTTCTTTTTTACCTCGGTTTTTATTATATCCGATAAATATATATATATAAAAAAAGACAGAATCAACCCATTAGCAGCCATTTCACATGTTTCTTCTGTATTCATTTTACCTGTACCAAGTTCGCGACACTTTAGAACTTTCATATACTAATTTGTTGCAACTTGCTACTGTACTTAATCTGGAATTGGGTAAAACAAGCTAATGCATACCTGTCTATTCTTTTGCAGTGTCCCGCAAAGGGATCTGTTCAAGATGCTGCTTTACTTTAATCAAGAATTATGATATAAGTTCTATAATAGAGTATTAGAGTACACAGTATGTTTTATACGGCAAGTTTATTCTATATCTGAATGGTGCCTGGTTAAGCTTTCTTTAAATGCAGCCTATACAACAATATACACTGACTAAGCTAGCTGACTCCAGGAGCTGAATTGCTTCAGGAATAAAATCGAGCCTAAGTGGGACTGTGGGAGGACCCTGTCTGTGCAACCGTTACCCCGAGTACCCTGTCATGACATAGTACAGGTTTGCTATGTGGATTGGATTATTTATCACGCACACGAGTAAAAGTTAAGCTCTTAATTGTTTTAATGAAGAAATTGAAGCTATTGGTATGGAAAAATTTTAGGCTGCGCAACGTGGAAGCCGTGAAAAGCTACTTGCTTTGGCTGTACAAAGAAAAGCTCTTATACTAAGCCGATTGCAGGCGTAACGGCTGGCTATGCGTTAGACGTGATCTGTGCGGATGGGACGTTTATAGATGGCTTGACGGCCCTGGGCATCAAGTGATCGGTCCATTGTTTGTGGTCAGGCGCAATTTCAAAACTAAAAATGATGTCCATTATATCTAGGAAATCGGTTGTGCTTAGACAGTTGGTTGTGTGTGTTCAGTGGCCTTTGTTTAAAGGATGAGTGTGCATCTAAATCATAAGCCACAGAAACATTGTGGGTATGTTCAGTCTTTATGAAAAAAATATTATTCGTATATCATCCAATAGTGTTTTTGAGACTAAGTTTACTTTGTTTTACTTCTAATATGTGAAACATGTATTAGGAGATGATCTATACATCATTCGTCTTTCTTGCTTTTTTCCAGAGTCAAGCGCCACATGTATCAGGAATCTGTTGATGATCAGACTGAAACCACTGATGGTCTGGTTGGTCCAAAAGGTCAAGCTTGAGGTAAGCGAGGTAATCTAATTACCTAATAAGATAGTTTATTGCTTTATTTTTAAGTAAGAAATGTAACATTATGATTGTATATGAGGTGGCTTTGCCCAACGTCCCAAACGCTACTATCCTCAGAAAATACTTAATTTGAAAAGAGCAGCTCTCCGATTGTGAGGTCTGTGATTTTCTACATTATTAATACTGTTCTTTGATATAGATGATGATTTTATTTTGCAGTTGAGTGCTTTACCAAGATTTGGTCTTGCAATTCAGTAATATGCTTTTCTAACTCTGCAGAAAATAGAAAGTGCACCTGATATATAGTTAAAACAACAATGACAGCCCTTCTTCCATTTTTGTTGGTCGCTTAAGGTGCAGTGCTAGATGGAATACCTATGTGGCGTTCAATGTGTAAAATTTAAGTTTGGTGATTCATTAATCAATTAATTTTTGTTCATTTTAATTTTTTTAGTCCACTATTAGATATACTTGTAAAGACTTCAAGATATGCTTCAAGGAGTGATTAAAGATGCTAGTCTTGGGTGGAAAATATATGGTGTTGCTGGCATAATGCTATCATGTTGCATTTACGCTTTCCTGGTAGTATGGCGAGATGTGTGACTTGATTATGTATATATGTTCCTTTTATCATTGTTCTCATTATTTATTTGTTCGCACAACGACTAACTATCTCAAGAGTTAGCTCCTTTTGTATGCATCTTGTAATACAGTTTGCTTCTTACATAATGTTGAGTTTGTGAAGAAGAAAAGAGAAAATGTAGCCTTTTTACCTAAAGACCACAAGTATGTTGATCTGTTTTGCAGGTATTTTTTTTACGTCTGAATGTTTCTCTTCTATTAATGTAATGATATAGAGTTATAAACCATTTGATTTGATTTTTTTGTGTTTTTGTTTTTATTAAGTGTGAATAAGGCACTTCAAATAATCCAATTACACATTACTATAGAAGTGCCATGGAAAAGGCCGCTTCCAAGATGTCCGCAAGGTGAACTTTATATGCCGAATATTAATGCTTCTTTCTTTTGAAGATTTAAAGCTTCATGTTAATCCCTTTTCATCGCATTCATAATCATGTGTATTTGAGAAGTTATCCCTTCATTATATATGTCATAAGAGCACGGTTATAATTTGAAAATATAATTGTTAAAGTATCTGTAAACATATTTGTCACAAGAGCAACTTTTAAGACTTCCTTTTTGTTTTTTAGATAGAAAACCAAAGACTGCCCAGATAAAGGATTTCATCCTAGCAACTTTTAAGACTTCCTTTTTGTTTTTTAGATAGAAAATCAAAGACTACCCAGATAAAGGATTTAATGGCTATTTACGTTGTGACTAAATCTTTTGTGGTTGACTTGCAATCTGGCCCATTCAGTTAAGTTATTATAAAAATTTATAGACTAGAATTGCAATATTTGTAGATTGGTGGGGTGATTACCAATTTGTTGACATGGCTGTCGCTGACCCAATTTGCATCTGGAAATTTGACAAACTGGATGGGAGGAACCTGCTGCGTACAGAAACAGATAACGGACAAAAGTATCATGTTACACTAACATTTCTGTCCATCATTCAGGTTTAAGTATGCATAAGTTACTTGTATGATTACTCATCACTGAATAAAGTGTGCATAAGTTACAGATTACTCATCACTGCATAAGTTACTTGTATGATTACTCATCATTCAGGTTTAAGTATGCATAAGTTAGTTGGATTGCTCCATTTTTATGTAGCTTAGGTATTAAGATGGACTAGCCGCTACCGATAGACTTATTAGGTTTGATTGAATTAATGTATGTTTATATAGTGTTATAAAAAAGTAATATGTGAGTTTTACATTAGTAGTCTATTCATTCACACACAAGTTATAACAACTATTAGTACTAATAATTATATCCATAATGGATTAATAGCTTTTAAGGATTAGTTTTAGTAATTTTAATAAGGTAAGGTTCTGTGTTGGGATAGGAACATGCAATTATTGTAGATGATTATGATCTTAACAACACGGGCTAAGGAATATTACACACACACAATCCCTAGTTGACTAGAGAACGACGACCAACCCTAAATAAGGGGTGCCATCTAAAAAGACACCAATCTTCAAAAATTTTAAGTTCAGTGGAGGAGATATAATCTGGGTTGTTTAAAAAGGACCCATGGAACTGGATCTTGATTGCTATATGACACTAAAATTTGTTGGAAATCTCGAGTTAGGATACTTGGATAATCAACTAGAACTGCCTGCCCTTGTAGGTTTGCCCAAATCACCCGTTAGGTGGTGCGATGTTTTGAAATAATAGTTCTTCCATCACATGTGGTTACCTTGAAAGGCAGAGATTGACCATTTAGGAGCGTATTACTCTGCCAGTTTCAACCCCATTGACAGAGACAGAAATTACATCACCTGCACCACCTATGTTTGTCAGGAGCACCAGGTTGAAGAATGAATATCTGTTGATTGTAAACCTCATCCCACCAATCTTTCTGCGAGCAACTCTGCCAAAATCGATCAGGAAACACGAGTTAGTACGTGTGAATTTGTGGACCGCTACGTTGTGCAGCTACACTAGATGCCGCAAAATGGACAAGTTAATGGATGGGTTGAGCTGACACGAAACACTTTTTGTTTCATAGATTTAAACTTTTTCATTAAATAGCGGACACTTGAAATTCAATGAAGTAAACTATGCTATTTCGATAACAATACTGAGTTTGTTAGAAATAGAAGGTGTAGTGGGATTTGATTTTTTATAATATTCACAGCAGACCATATATTTGTAATCGCAGATCAAAGAACTTTCAAAACCTTATAGGGTTGATAATGGCCCAATCCGTATATTTTCATCAATGTTTCGCTCTAACCATCCAGCTTATTTATTGCATGATTAATCCCTAAACTTTTAGTCAACCTGTTGAAACAACCAATGTGACCTATTAAGAAGGTTAAATTCCTATGTAAAATGCCACATACGTATCTTTCACTGATCATCCAATTCTGTGTTTCTCTTTTTACCTCCGTTTTTATTATACATTTTGACCCATTAAATATATATCTGAAAAGGCCAGAATTAACCCGTTTAAAGCCATTTCACGTGTTTCTTCTGTATTCATTTTACCTGTAGCAAAGTTCACGACACTTTAGAACTTTCATATACCAATTTGCTGCAACCTGCTGCTGTACTTGATCTGGAATTGGGTAAAACAAGCTAGTGCACACCTGTCTATTTGTGTCGCAGTAGGGATCTGTTCAAGATACTACTATACTTTAATCTAGAATTTTGGTACAAGTTCAATAATAGAGTATTAGAGTATACATTATGTATAAACCTGCAGGTTTATTCTATATCTGAATGTTGCCTGGTGAAGCTTTCTTTAAATGCAGCCTATATACACTGACCAAGCAAACTGACCCCAGGAGCTGACTTCTAGTGCTTCAGGAATAAAATCGAGCCTAAGTGGGAGGACCCTGTATGTGCTTATGATCAAAAGTGGACCATCATGTTTTCCAAGGGAAAGTCCGATACGTTGGCTGTATACGGTACTTGCCCAGTGCTCTTCTTTTTTTTCTTCACTTTCTTCAGTTTCCTTTCATTATATTGGTCTTACTGCTTCATGCTCTTTCCAACATTATATTTCCTTGAACTTATGACGAGATATCCTGTCTTTTTTTGCAGATGAGCATTGGGAAGCAAGGGAAGGAGTTCCTTGATCACAACGACACCATAGGCCTCATATTTCATGTGAAACCTTCAGCTCCCAGTTTCTTAAGAGTTAATCTGGTTGTAGGTTACTTCACTTACAGTCTGCCTTGTGCTGCAGGAAGATGCAAAGAAACTTGACCGAGGTGCCAAACAAGTACACGTAATGAGGTGTGCCCATGTTTTTGTAGTGTGCCTGAAATGCGATCATGTGTTCGGTAACCTTTTTTTTTCTTTTTCCTTCTTCCCTATATTGAAAAATGTATGTACTTGACCAAATCAGTCCTCAATTCATGTTTGACTGTTGAAGTAATAGTATATTTGTGTTGACTTAATATGGTAGTTTCTACATGTCACCATGAGTCAAACTTAAGTGAAATTGATACATCTTAAGAGTCCCTACAGTGCGTCTTTATTGCTTGAAACTTCCTCGGCGGTTCTAAAATTTTGACCGTATGTGCAGGTGGTAGTTGGAACCTGTAATTGCAGTGTGATCATCACAAAACTTAAAAGTAATACTGTATGATACAAGACGCACGTGGATTGCACATGTGATTCATTAAAGTCAGGAAGTCAACAGAGGGGTCAACGTCTACAGTCGTTAGTTAGTAGCAGTCAGGCGTTAAGTAACTGGAAGTTAGTGGTAATTCCGTTTAGGACGTTAATGTGGCTGTAAATAGCAGGATCATCTCATCTCATGATCTTAGCTTTGATTTTGTAATACTGTACTTCTGATTCAACTTCTGTAACTCAATTGGTTATAATTTCAATTGTAATAATTTGATCTTGTAATACTGTACTTCTGATTCAACTTCTGTAACTCAATTGGTTATAATTTCAATTGTAATAATTTGATCGACATTGAACAGCTATTTCGAATTCCATTCTAATTGTGAGTTCCTAATTCTGTTTAACGTTTAAATCTCAACTCATTTTATGTTTTGTGATTTGATCTATATCATAATACTCCAATATAAAAATTAAAGGTAAAGGTTGAGAGACCAAGTACTGTACAGGGGAGGGTAGAGTACCAGCTACAGATACAGAGAAATCAATCAATCAACTCACGAAATAAAAGACTAAAATATTACGGAGTATATTATATAACATTTGGTAGTGAAAGTGATTACAACTCATATATATTATCTATCCATCTTCCTCGGTAAACATACTGTACCTATCGATATATCCATCTATATATATATATATATATATGTATCTAAAATACTGCATCACCGATCGCTATACAACTCGATCAATCAATTCAATTCTATTCTATCTATTATTAAAGCAGCATATTACTAGTATTACCGATACCTAATTGCATCCGATCTCCACCGTATAAACCAAAAGCACTCACCTCCGTCCACCACGGCGACGACGACGACGGCCGCCGCCACGGCGACGACGGCCACCACCACGAGCTCCACTTCCTCCAGCCTCCTCTTCAGCCTGAATCTCTTCACCTTCTCCTCCTTCAACCGCCGGAATCACTTCACCTTCACCTTCAGCCGCCGGAATCTCTTCAGCAGCGGCGGCTCTGGCTCGATTACGAGCTTCCACGTCGATTCCTCTTTTCTTATCCTCCGCATCCTTCTTCGCCCTCATCTTTTCATATCTCCGTTCCTGCTCGATTGCCTTCATGACCAGAACGGGACAGTGACCGTCACGTTGGTGAGCACAATGCTCACTCTCACTCCTGAACACATCATTGCAGTGACGGCATCTAACCTTCTCGGTTGACATTTTTTTTCTTCTTTTGAAAATGAAATTTGAGAGATGATGATGATGAATGCACTGTTGATTAGTTTATATAGGCAGTTAATGGGCGGGAACGGAATAATTTTGGTGAATTTCAAATCGGATTTCGGAACGGAATTGTGGGTGCAAAGATGAAGGTGTGTCCACGTGGCAGAGAGGGGAAAGGAGAAACGGTTACGGGTCGGGGAGTATTATTTTATTTTTTATTTTATTCTTTTATCATCGATCGTATATACTCTAACAAAAATGTTATGCGCCAAATTGTCACGCACCTTTTCTTAACTAATCAATACGAATTAGGAACTTTTTATTAGACAAACACAATATATAATCAAAGTAAAAAATTTACACGTAAATAAAAAATTGAAGTATTTTGAAACAAACCTAATTATTTAATTAATCATATACATTGATGGAGCTCAGTCAACTACCAATGTTAACTGACCCATCTGATCCGTCCAATGTCACAAAAACATCTTTGAACTTTTAATCTGGGCCGCTAAAAGTCCCTAAGACAGTTTTATGTCAAGTTACTGTAACATCAGTTTTTCTCGTAACCTCCACGGCTCCACCTCCAACTCCCTTCACAGCGGCTCCAATCGCATCATCTCCAATTGATCGTGGTGATGATTCCTCAAGGCCAAGCAACTTTAACCAGTCTTTCAACGTCTGCTACCACCCTTTACTTAATTTATCTGCAAACCTCAAACTTTCTGCTCCGATCATCCTTGAAAAAAATGATACTGCGTAAGAGCGTAGGTGGCAAGCAGTTATATGTATACGGTGCTTTACTCGTAGACGCTTCCTTCCAGGTTCGCTTTATCGGCCATGTGGCGACATACGAGGATCTAACCTCGACCAACGAGAGCGTAGCTGCTCGACGTCAGACATTGGTTTTTCTGCACCATATTTTGATCTCCCTTTTCTTCGATCCGGAATTCCCAACAAATCCTTGACTCCTCGAATACAATGGGATTTCACACTTGGCGAATCTTTCACTCTACCTCGTCTTTTTATAATTGCATAAGAATATAATCACAGATTCATCACTGAATGTTGATGTTGAGATGGTTCCAATCGCTCTTCGACTCAATCAGAATCCTACCCGGATGTTTCTCGGTGAAAATTGTTTACCTTTTTTTAATTTATCGCACAACAATTCTTTGTTCCACGGAGTAATTTTCAATTGTGTGGTTTATGAGTTTACATTTATGGAGTACTATATGCGATGCTTTCTTGGAATTATTTGATTCAAAGAAAATATACACGTGTTACTTTTAATTTTAAAATCTTTTTCTTCTTCTTTTTCAATTTCGTATGTATATGTAGATATCTTATGTGGGTGTTATTGAATGTAAACAAAAGATATCGTCATGTTTATGTTTTTCGTATAATATCCAGAAGTATCGAATTGTGTGTACAATTATGATACTACAATGCTGGTATAAGTGGAAAAATAATTAGGCAAAGGATTTTTAGGCCATTATAAAGAGTTCTTTTTTGTGTCTAATTGATAACAATTGATCCGTGCACTGAATATACATATCTCACAAGTAGCATTAACATTACTTTGCAGGCATATTTCCTTTTGCAAGCAATTATATTATAGATATGTACTTAACAAAACCATAGAGTTGTAAATGGTATCAATAATAGAGATTGCACTATATGAAAGGACTCTTAAAATTTACATCTCTTTATTAATTTTCATAAGACAACTTAGCATTAGTATACCTGTTTTGCAATTTTCTATGCTTCCATAGAGTGAATTTTTTCATTAACAATTAATTGATGTGATTATATTTGAATGAGGTTGTTTTGGCGGACAGTAACGCTAGGCAAAGGAGAATGATTTAGCAGCTTGGCACGGACTTGATGTTGTGAACAGGCAACTGCTTCTTCAACAACTACCCAATCAAAGGTATACATAATATTGTTATTGCAAACTAATGTATAAGGTACTAAGTAAATTTGGTACCCGTGACAGTTGATGTACTTTTTTGTTATTCTTTTTTTATCATTATATATGTGTTAGTGTTTATGTTGTGAAACAAGAAGTGACTAAAATGGGTTTGTCTGTTGTTTAAGCAAGCCGAATTTCGAGTTTTATATCTACATTACTCAAATTTGGATGTTATGTCTGTTCAAAATCTTGTGTTCATTAAATACGGCAATCCAAATTAGATTCAAATTATTGAATCAAAGTGAATTCTTGATTTAAAGTGTTTGGGGTCAACCAAATGTGGCTCATAAAATTTTCGTTCTTTTAAGAATTTATTAGATATATAACTAGCTTGGACGGACTTGAAAGCTTGTCAATGGGCGGTTGGATTAATGTCACTGTTAGAACTTTTATATAAATTTATTGTTAATATTGATCTCATAGATCTTTATATCATAAACGGGATTCATATATTATATTTAAGATCTAAAATAATTAAGTAATGTATATAAAGAAAAACATATTTCATATTTCATATTTACATGTATAATTATGTAACCAATTTCAAATCCAATACTAATTTCAATTGTAATTCGACACTAATACTATGAGCATCAAATATGAACGAAAAGTAATAATGTTATAGATATTAAGCTATTTGTATTTCCAGTTTCTTATAAATAAGTTAATACTATTAATATTATATTTTCATTTTCAAGTTATATTAAGCTACTTTTTTATTGAGTTACTAATTATTTAGAATCTTAATTATGATTTTGATTATATTAAATCAATTGTTAATTAATATGTAGTAATAATTTTTCATAAATTAATTTCTATACTCTATTCATTAAATAATATATGCTATATAATATAAATTATGCATAGTGATAAAGATCATTGCTACTATAAAAAAAACTCATCAATACTAATTTAAGGGATCACTAAAAGTAGACAACTTTGTTGATTTGTTTGATTTTTGAGTGAGATCATATACTAAAAAATTATCATCTTATTGATAATGCATGAAAGTTAAATCTTTTTAGGTTATCTAAAGTACGTAAGTGTCCATATTTTGAGCCATTTATGGATGGATACAACTTTATATCATTCAATGATGTATTATTGTGGAATGTTTCAAGCATATCTAGGTTTGGTTAGCTCCTGAAATTTAATTTTTTTATTCATTTGGTTTTAATTATTTGTTTTTTGAGTTATTGATTGAACTAATTCGAAAGATCTTTATGCAGATATCGTGGGCCATTTTGTCAAGCAAACTACTATAATCAAAACATAGAAGTAATGAGTTGAAGTCGCTTAAAATCAAAACATAGAAGGAATGATTTGAAGTCGCTTGAGTTTGAACTCTATATATCGTGTATAACTCTTAATGTAGAATATATGTCTTTTTTATATATATAATATGTTAATAAACAATCTTTTGTTTATTATAGAAATACATTTCATGATAATAGATACATTAATTTCATCATAATAGTTTACATCATTATAAAATAGATACATTACTAATATATTCCACTTCTTTTATATACATAGGGGCCTCAAGTATCAAACCAACTTTTCGATGCTCGGTTGCATGTCAACTATGAAATTGCACCAATAACATAATTCAAATCTTTGTATATTGTTTATTCTTTTGACTATATCTACAGAACACTAATATTATTTTTTAATATCTTATTAATACAATATATATCATGTATATAATTATTAGATTGCTATATGGAGATGCATTAGCTGTCCAACCTACATAATTTGCTAAGCTGGCACATGATACTGTTATCAATACTGATTTGACGTGTATCAATATTGAAAGTCAATAATAATTTTTGGTGTATATGTTTCAATGAAAGTTATATACCATCAACTTTGTAGGTTTCAATATTTTCTAAAATTTATGACTTTAATATCTCTTAGACATATTAATTACTCATTTATAATTGCATCATAAAAAATAAGATATTATATAATGTCAATTACTTAATCGAATAGTTAATAGTTTATTCAACGTTTTGAAGCAAAATGCACTAGCCCGCGAGTTACGATGTATATAATTTTCTCGTGATTTTCCCAATGGGCTTTTAAAATAAAGAGTATATTGAGTTGAGGTAGGAAACATTAATTCCTAAAATTATGCTGACTCAAATTGCCATCCTCCTCAATTGCTCAAATTCTGAAACCCTAGGTATCAATCGGCAGTAAAGTTTGAACCTTGAGGTATGAATTTCATCTTTAAGCTTTAATTTTATCCTTAAGCAGTCTGATTTCTTTCGACAACCATTAACGGTGAAACTTTAATCACCTCTCTGTATAAAAATCGAATCTTGTATCTATAACGTTAGCTACTATTATTTTTCTTACAGTAATATTTAACTGCCGAGTCTACTCGATTATGCAAGTATTTTAGTTTGTTCAAGACAATTGATTGATTATCTTTTATAAAAGAACTAACTTTGTGTGTCGAAATTGATTTGTAAGTATTCTATGTTTCTAAGTCAGAGGATGTTTTGGATTTCTGTAAAACGCCTATTTACTAAAAAAGTAATATCGAATTTTATGTAGTTTTAGTAGAAAGTTTTGAAACCGAAATACTGTTGGCATTACTTCAGTTGTATTATTGTGATCAACATTGTAGATGGAGCCGAAACAGATTTCCCGTGGTTCAGTATCTGATCTATTACCTACATTATCTGCTAAATGTCCGTGGTTCGTTGCTCAAAACTTTGAAGAGACTGACGAGCAGATTATATACACTATAGACAAACCTTGGTCTCACTATCGGTGTCGAATTCCTGAGCTGATTGGGAGACGAATTCGAGCGTATTTTCATGGGTGGGCGGTTCTTTCCAACCATTCTCACAATGACATGTGGTCTCTTTGGAACCCGCTCACTTGTAAGTTTATTCGCCTCCCTCGGTTGATTTACAAACACATAGATACTCCCGGATGTTGCTTGTCGGCCCCACCTGATCATCCAAGTTCAGTTTTCCTGCTAACAATAGCCAAAAGGCCTATCTTTGTTTTTTGTCGATTAGACCGTAAACGAAAGAGATTAAAATGGACCGAAATGTCATACGCTAAACAGCTCAGGAGCATAAGTGGTGAAGATGATGGTTTCTTAGGATCTCCTGCTTGTTGCAATGGTAAAGTTTATGCGTTGACTTTCAATATTTGTTATACATTCCTTATGCAGGTCGACATTGTGGTTAAGGATAAAGAAGTTGTGATAAGTATATCACCATTTGTGAAAGCCATCGACTATTGCTGCAAACGCTGTCCTTCATTCTATGATCTTATGTTCGTGTATTCTTTTCTAAGAGGATCTTCAACAGAACTGTTCTACATTGTCGTAGGTTTTAATGATAAAACGTGCAAAAACTTTAGTGATGTATATTTGTTTAAACTTGACATGACTAGTATGATGTGGGAGGAAATGGAAGACCTCAAAGATGCTATATTCTTCTTAGAACTTGCTAGTGATTACTCAGTATTCTATAGGCCTGCAGTTTCTTCAGAGTTGGGGGGTTACGTACATATTCATAGTGAAATGGGCAGAATAGTATACTCGTACAATGTCAAAGACAGAACCATCTCTCAATCTTCTATGCCATCTGTAGTACGAGAAAGCCTAGCCTCAGCATGGGCATTGCTTGAATATTGGTATTTTTGTTTTTCATTTCTTATCTGCTTATATATATATTTTGATTTTAGCAAAAGGAAATAAAAAGGTTTCTTCTTTTACTCATGTTTTGTGTAGGTTAGAAGATGACCATGCTTCTAAACAAGAAAAAGAGGAGAAGGACAACGAGAGAGTTGTAAGATCAGTTAAGGGTGAAGAGACTGTATCTAATAGTATGGAGTGTGAATCACTTCTTCTCAATATTCCATTTCATATCCTGGAAAACATTATGAAGCTTTGTGTTGGTGTCGAATACTTGAACTTCCGTGCTACGTGCAAACATTGTTATTTAGCAGCACCTCCAATACAATGGAGCAGCAAAACAACGTTAAGGAGATTGCAAGATTATTCATTAGTTTCACCATGGTTGATGGTGTTTGATAATGATCGATGCATAGTCACCTTTATAGATCCTCTATGTGGCGACAAGTATTTTACAAAAGCACCTCAACAATTGCGTGATTACCAAATTTATTGTTCGGGGTATGGTTGGTTGCTGATGTATAAAGTCGTTGGACATCTGGCGTTCTTTAACCCGTTCACAAGTGATATCCACAAGCTTCCGTTCGTGCCATGTTTAGATACATTCTGTTTTTCAACACCACCCACTTCACCTGATTGTATGGTGGTTGGTTTTACAATAGGAGATTGGCATGTTTACATCCACGTTGTAGCTCGAGATCAATATTGGCATAGATTGTCTTTGGATTTTGGCAGTGTTGATCCATATCCTTTTCACTTTCCAACATTCTATGGCCGAGATCTTTATGCTTTGTGTAATGAGGGATTAATTAATATTTTTAGAAACATGGGAGAAGAAGATTTTTCTTGGGAGGATGTTACAGGCAAAGCCTCAAATAGTTTTAAGTCTCCGGCACAATACTACCTAGCAATTTGTGATCACTATCGTTTACTAGTGATCGTGGGTGAGTTTGGAGAATCCGTTGAGGTATTCTATCTAAATGATTATGAAGAATTGGAGAAAATAGATGATATAGGAAATCACATGGTTTTTATTTCTGGTTCAACATGTCTTTGCATTGAAGCCAAATCATCGGAAATGAAGAATAAGATCTATTTTTCAAGATTACATTCGGTGAATGGGAAGATAGTGTTCTACTCTCTTGATACGTGCAAGTATCATATATTTAGTGGCAATAACATCCAAGAAAGTTACGAGAATTTATTGAATACTAAACATCATCGCTACCCTCATACATGGATTGAACCAAGTTGGTCTTAGCTAGTTAACTTTGTTATCAATATTTTTGTATGTTCTGTAACAATATGTGGTACGTTGAACATGTTGCCTTTTGGTAATTTATTTAATCTTTGCTAGCAATATGGGCAGGTTAATGGGTGGGTTGAGCTGACCCGAAACACTTTTTTGTTTCAGAGTTTTGAACTTCTTTCTATACAAATGTGCTAATTTTGAATAAAGGCATTGCCTGCCTCAGAACAATGTGATCAATATGTGGATATTCAGATGCTTGAATATTGAATTTTTGTATGATAAACCAACTGTAACCCAGGTGCTATGAATTTTCTTATATTTTTATTTTTTTCCCTCCCAACTGGTGCAGTTTATCTTTAGATTATCGACCTTTTTCTTCTTTATATGTGTTGGTGGATTTGTTCAATGTAGCTGAAATTTTACTTTGTGTGAATAGCATCCTTATGCCTTGGCATAACTTGTGAGTGCAAAGTGGATGGATAGGGGGGTTGAATCACAATCGTCATCTTTGTATCCGTATGTTTTTATAAGTCATGTATTTTTTTAATGATAAAGATAAATCTTTTGGCGCAGTCATGGCCGTTTTCAACCTGTTCGGCCTAATTCTGTGTTTCTTTTTTACCTCGGTTTTTATTATATCCGATAAATATATATATATAAAAAAAGACAGAATCAACCCATTAGCAGCCATTTCACATGTTTCTTCTGTATTCATTTTACCTGTACCAAGTTCGCGACACTTTAGAACTTTCATATACTAATTTGTTGCAACTTGCTACTGTACTTAATCTGGAATTGGGTAAAACAAGCTAATGCATACCTGTCTATTCTTTTGCAGTGTCCCGCAAAGGGATCTGTTCAAGATGCTGCTTTACTTTAATCAAGAATTATGATATAAGTTCTATAATAGAGTATTAGAGTACACAGTATGTTTTATACGGCAAGTTTATTCTATATCTGAATGGTGCCTGGTTAAGCTTTCTTTAAATGCAGCCTATACAACAATATACACTGACTAAGCTAGCTGACTCCAGGAGCTGAATTGCTTCAGGAATAAAATCGAGCCTAAGTGGGACTGTGGGAGGACCCTGTCTGTGCAACCGTTACCCCGAGTACCCTGTCATGACATAGTACAGGTTTGCTATGTGGATTGGATTATTTATCACGTACACGAGTAAAAGTTAAGCTCTTAATTGTTTTAATGAAGAAATTGAAGCTATTGGTATGGAAAAATTTTAGGCTGCGCAACGTGGAAGCCGTGAAAAGCTACTTGCTTTGGCTGTACAAAGAAAAGCTCTTATACTAAGCCGATTGCAGGCGTAACGGCTGGCTATGCGTTAGACGTGATCTGTGCGGATGGGACGTTTATAGATGGCTTGACGGCCCTGGGCATCAAGTGATCGGTCCATTGTTTGTGGTCAGGCGCAATTTCAAAACTAAAAATGATGTCCATTATATCTAGGAAATCGGTTGTGCTTAGACAGTTGGTTGTGTGTGTTCAGTGGCCTTTGTTTAAAGGATGAGTGTGCATCTAAATCATAAGCCACAGAAACATTGTGGGTATGTTCAGTCTTTATGAAAAAAATATTATTCGTATATCATCCAATAGTGTTTTTGAGACTAAGTTTACTTTGTTTTACTTCTAATATGTGAAACATGTATTAGGAGATGATCTATACATCATTCGTCTTTCTTGCTTTTTTCCAGAGTCAAGCGCCACATGTATCAGGAATCTGTTGATGATCAGACTGAAACCACTGATGGTCTGGTTGGTCCAAAAGGTCAAGCTTGAGGTAAGCGAGGTAATCTAATTACCTAATAAGATAGTTTATTGCTTTATTTTTAAGTAAGAAATGTAACATTATGATTGTATATGAGGTGGCTTTGCCCAACGTCCCAAACGCTACTATCCTCAGAAAATACTTAATTTGAAAAGAGCAGCTCTCCGATTGTGAGGTCTGTGATTTTCTACATTATTAATACTGTTCTTTGATATAGATGATGATTTTATTTTGCAGTTGAGTGCTTTACCAAGATTTGGTCTTGCAATTCAGTAATATGCTTTTCTAACTCTGCAGAAAATAGAAAGTGCACCTGATATATAGTTAAAACAACAATGACAGCCCTTCTTCCATTTTTGTTGGTCGCTTAAGGTGCAGTGCTAGATGGAATACCTATGTGGCGTTCAATGTGTAAAATTTAAGTTTGGTGATTCATTAATCAATTAATTTTTGTTCATTTTAATTTTTTTAGTCCACTATTAGATATACTTGTAAAGACTTCAAGATATGCTTCAAGGAGTGATTAAAGATGCTAGTCTTGGGTGGAAAATATATGGTGTTGCTGGCATAATGCTATCATGTTGCATTTACGCTTTCCTGGTAGTATGGCGAGATGTGTGACTTGATTATGTATATATGTTCCTTTTATCATTGTTCTCATTATTTATTTGTTCGCACAACGACTAACTATCTCAAGAGTTAGCTCCTTTTGTATGCATCTTGTAATACAGTTTGCTTCTTACATAATGTTGAGTTTGTGAAGAAGAAAAGAGAAAATGTAGCCTTTTTACCTAAAGACCACAAGTATGTTGATCTGTTTTGCAGGTATTTTTTTTACGTCTGAATGTTTCTCTTCTATTAATGTAATGATATAGAGTTATAAACCATTTGATTTGATTTTTTTGTGTTTTTGTTTTTATTAAGTGTGAATAAGGCACTTCAAATAATCCAATTACACATTACTATAGAAGTGCCATGGAAAAGGCCGCTTCCAAGATGTCCGCAAGGTGAACTTTATATGCCGAATATTAATGCTTCTTTCTTTTGAAGATTTAAAGCTTCATGTTAATCCCTTTTCATCGCATTCATAATCATGTGTATTTGAGAAGTTATCCCTTCATTATATATGTCATAAGAGCACGGTTATAATTTGAAAATATAATTGTTAAAGTATCTGTAAACATATTTGTCACAAGAGCAACTTTTAAGACTTCCTTTTTGTTTTTTAGATAGAAAACCAAAGACTGCCCAGATAAAGGATTTCATCCTAGCAACTTTTAAGACTTCCTTTTTGTTTTTTAGATAGAAAATCAAAGACTACCCAGATAAAGGATTTAATGGCTATTTACGTTGTGACTAAATCTTTTGTGGTTGACTTGCAATCTGGCCCATTCAGTTAAGTTATTATAAAAATTTATAGACTAGAATTGCAATATTTGTAGATTGGTGGGGTGATTACCAATTTGTTGACATGGCTGTCGCTGACCCAATTTGCATCTGGAAATTTGACAAACTGGATGGGAGGAACCTGCTGCGTACAGAAACAGATAACGGACAAAAGTATCATGTTACACTAACATTTCTGTCCATCATTCAGGTTTAAGTATGCATAAGTTACTTGTATGATTACTCATCACTGAATAAAGTGTGCATAAGTTACAGATTACTCATCACTGCATAAGTTACTTGTATGATTACTCATCATTCAGGTTTAAGTATGCATAAGTTAGTTGGATTGCTCCATTTTTATGTAGCTTAGGTATTAAGATGGACTAGCCGCTACCGATAGACTTATTAGGTTTGATTGAATTAATGTATGTTTATATAGTGTTATAAAAAAGTAATATGTGAGTTTTACATTAGTAGTCTATTCATTCACACACAAGTTATAACAACTATTAGTACTAATAATTATATCCATAATGGATTAATAGCTTTTAAGGATTAGTTTTAGTAATTTTAATAAGGTAAGGTTCTGTGTTGGGATAGGAACATGCAATTATTGTAGATGATTATGATCTTAACAACACGGGCTAAGGAATATTACACACACACAATCCCTAGTTGACTAGAGAACGACGACCAACCCTAAATAAGGGGTGCCATCTAAAAAGACACCAATCTTCAAAAATTTTAAGTTCAGTGGAGGAGATATAATCTGGGTTGTTTAAAAAGGACCCATGGAACTGGATCTTGATTGCTATATGACACTAAAATTTGTTGGAAATCTCGAGTTAGGATACTTGGATAATCAACTAGAACTGCCTGCCCTTGTAGGTTTGCCCAAATCACCCGTTAGGTGGTGCGATGTTTTGAAATAATAGTTCTTCCATCACATGTGGTTACCTTGAAAGGCAGAGATTGACCATTTAGGAGCGTATTACTCTGCCAGTTTCAACCCCATTGACAGAGACAGAAATTACATCACCTGCACCACCTATGTTTGTCAGGAGCACCAGGTTGAAGAATGAATATCTGTTGATTGTAAACCTCATCCCACCAATCTTTCTGCGAGCAACTCTGCCAAAATCGATCAGGAAACACGAGTTAGTACGTGTGAATTTGTGGACCGCTACGTTGTGCAGCTACACTAGATGCCGCAAAATGGACAAGTTAATGGATGGGTTGAGCTGACACGAAACACTTTTTGTTTCATAGATTTAAACTTTTTCATTAAATAGCGGACACTTGAAATTCAATGAAGTAAACTATGCTATTTCGATAACAATACTGAGTTTGTTAGAAATAGAAGGTGTAGTGGGATTTGATTTTTTATAATATTCACAGCAGACCATATATTTGTAATCGCAGATCAAAGAACTTTCAAAACCTTATAGGGTTGATAATGGCCCAATCCGTATATTTTCATCAATGTTTCGCTCTAACCATCCAGCTTATTTATTGCATGATTAATCCCTAAACTTTTAGTCAACCTGTTGAAACAACCAATGTGACCTATTAAGAAGGTTAAATTCCTATGTAAAATGCCACATACGTATCTTTCACTGATCATCCAATTCTGTGTTTCTCTTTTTACCTCCGTTTTTATTATACATTTTGACCCATTAAATATATATCTGAAAAGGCCAGAATTAACCCGTTTAAAGCCATTTCACGTGTTTCTTCTGTATTCATTTTACCTGTAGCAAAGTTCACGACACTTTAGAACTTTCATATACCAATTTGCTGCAACCTGCTGCTGTACTTGATCTGGAATTGGGTAAAACAAGCTAGTGCACACCTGTCTATTTGTGTCGCAGTAGGGATCTGTTCAAGATACTACTATACTTTAATCTAGAATTTTGGTACAAGTTCAATAATAGAGTATTAGAGTATACATTATGTATAAACCTGCAGGTTTATTCTATATCTGAATGTTGCCTGGTGAAGCTTTCTTTAAATGCAGCCTATATACACTGACCAAGCAAACTGACCCCAGGAGCTGACTTCTAGTGCTTCAGGAATAAAATCGAGCCTAAGTGGGAGGACCCTGTATGTGCTTATGATCAAAAGTGGACCATCATGTTTTCCAAGGGAAAGTCCGATACGTTGGCTGTATACGGTACTTGCCCAGTGCTCTTCTTTTTTTTCTTCACTTTCTTCAGTTTCCTTTCATTATATTGGTCTTACTGCTTCATGCTCTTTCCAACATTATATTTCCTTGAACTTATGACGAGATATCCTGTCTTTTTTTGCAGATGAGCATTGGGAAGCAAGGGAAGGAGTTCCTTGATCACAACGACACCATAGGCCTCATATTTCATGTGAAACCTTCAGCTCCCAGTTTCTTAAGAGTTAATCTGGTTGTAGGTTACTTCACTTACAGTCTGCCTTGTGCTGCAGGAAGATGCAAAGAAACTTGACCGAGGTGCCAAACAAGTACACGTAATGAGGTGTGCCCATGTTTTTGTAGTGTGCCTGAAATGCGATCATGTGTTCGGTAACCTTTTTTTTTCTTTTTTCTTCTTCCCTATATTGAAAAATGTATGTACTTGACCAAATCAGTCCTCAATTCATGTTTGACTGTTGAAGTAATAGTATATTTGTGTTGACTTAATATGGTAGTTTCTACATGTCACCATGAGTCAAACTTAAGTGAAATTGATACATCTTAAGAGTCCCTACAGTGCGTCTTTATTGCTTGAAACTTCCTCGGCGGTTCTAAAATTTTGACCGTATGTGCAGGTGGTAGTTGGAACCTGTAATTGCAGTGTGATCATCACAAAACTTAAAAGTAATACTGTATGATACAAGACGCACGTGGATTGCACATGTGATTCATTAAAGTCAGGAAGTCAACAGAGGGGTCAACGTCTACAGTCGTTAGTTAGTAGCAGTCAGGCGTTAAGTAACTGGAAGTTAGTGGTAATTCCGTTTAGGACGTTAATGTGGCTGTAAATAGCAGGATCATCTCATCTCATGATCTTAGCTTTGATTTTGTAATACTGTACTTCTGATTCAACTTCTGTAACTCAATTGGTTATAATTTCAATTGTAATAATTTGATCTTGTAATACTGTACTTCTGATTCAACTTCTGTAACTCAATTGGTTATAATTTCAATTGTAATAATTTGATCGAAGGAGATAGAAATTCATGTTTTACTAAAAACAATTTTATATAAAAGTTTTCATGAGATTGGAGTTTAAGTCGGATGAGACAATCGTATATATTCGTAGATTAATATACGTGTTAGAGTACTTTGAATGAAATAGACAGGATAATAAAAATAATACTCGTACTAAACTTGAAATGAGCTGAGCCCTCGTACACAGCTTATCAATAACAAAGTAATTTTCCCGTTAAAAAAAAAAAATAGATAATAAAAGCAAATAAATTTTAACAAAGTTACTACATGGCCTTTGGATCCAATAAGGGAAACTAAGCCCATGCACTTGGAGTTATTTAGCCTCTGTACAGAACTACAGATCCTATACCCTTGTTAATGTGATCCATCGATCATGATTAATAATAGGTAAGCTGAGTTTTAAGCTAAGAGCTAAGCTTTTTTATCTTGTTGCATTCAATATTTACAAATGTATTGTCATCGATGATTAGTTCAGTTAATCGTTCGTTCTTCATAATCGTCTTTCACTCGAATCTCACACCCCAATTGTTTAATTCTGTCTCCAGCAACATTTGCCTGCATTTTCAAAGAGATCGATCATAAAAAATCTTCTCTATTTGTAGTTCAATATCGGCAACCATTCATTCCTCTCATAAAAATGTGATGAATTAATGAACTTTTCGTTAAATCTACCTCTTTGTTCCAATTTGTTCTTGAGACCATTACAAGCAACATGAAACATTCCGGTTTTGCTCCCGAAACCAATCCGTACCATACGGATTTGGACTATGTTTTGATAAATAAGTAATGTAAACATTTGAGTCGATACAGCCCAAACAATAACAGTATTTATAGAATCAAAGTACATAGTCGATTTTCACAAGAGTTTAATAAGAAAAATTCTTCCAATTCTTCATTATAGGGCACGTAGCTGCCTTTTTTGTGTATTTTTTGTTGCATATATTATCATTAATTTTATTTTTCATGCTATTTTCTCTCTGTTATCATTTTTATGAGTAATAGTTAAAACTATATAGTGAAAATACGTATCAGAAAAAAATACTTGAGAATCGTTTATTTGGAAATAATATTTTTAACTCATTTTTACATCAGTTATGTAATTTAAAATATCTTAATCGATACTATATTTAAATGAAATATTTTTGCATATCATCTCAAATAATCATAAATGACTGACTAATATTTTGTAGTGCTGTCCCGTTAGTACGGAGTATGTAAAATCTAAGGCTTATCTTTTTTTGGAACAACTATATTAGTACAAGACTACAATTTAAGAAACCTTAAAGGTCAAGAATGAACCTTAAAGGATCGCAAAGAAATCGGAAACAACACGTATGCATGTTAAGACGTCAAAAAAATTAGACACTGTGGTGTCCAACGGCAACAATAGGCGGCGATGAGCAAAAACTTAGGAAGATGGAGATGAGATGATGGTAGATGTGAAAAAACAGATGAAGAAGATGAAGTGGCAGCTTATGCAAATACGAGATGTAAGTTTAAGAAAACTTATTATTAACTTAACGTTTTTGGCCGAACGACTTAGCCCTATTTTTAAATCCAAAACTTTAAACCATATAATTCACTTACATTATAATGTAATTTTGTCATGTATAATAATAAACACAAACATTACCAATATCTATATTATTATTATTATTATTATTATTATTATTATTATTTAATCTACATCGATATCTACATAATATTATAATAATAATATAATATAATATAATAATAATAATCAAGTCATATTTATTTTTAGAAATCTTTAAGCTAATCTTCACCATTAATATATTAAAATTTTTAATTTATATCATTGATCTTAGTATGGTAAAATGACTACCTAAATAGTGGAAATATGTTTTCAAATGTCTAAATTACCCCAAAACATATTTATTAGCTAAATGCATGTGTAACATAATTGCTAAACATGCGTGTTTTTTAAGATATATACCGATCTCATGTATTTCTATTTAACTTCTTCGTTTTATAATCGTAACTTAATTAATCACATTTTTTTATTATCCACATCATTAGTAAATTAACTACCTATATGTATATTTAAGAATAAAAAATCACACAAATATTTTATACTAACGTATTCTTTTTCACTTCTACACGTGTTTATTAAAAGTAAACCGATCTAATGTATTTCTATTTAACTTCTTCGTTTTATAATCATTACATGTAATCACAATTCTTTATTATCCACAACATTAGTAAATTAACGGTTAATAATGGTGTAATCCTCAAAGTTTCACATTATTTCCATTTTAACCATTTAAGTTTTTCCTAATGATTTAACCCTCGAAGCTTTAAAATTTTGGTGGGTTAAGCCTAAAATTTGATTATACTTTAAAAATTTAATGGTTTAATCCCTAAAGTTTATCTTTTATAATGATTTGACACTTTTAAGTTTTTCTATAAAAATCATCTAACTTTCAAAAAATTAATGGTTTAACCCTTTGAAGGGTTAAACTAATTAGTGAATAGAAACTTGAAGAGTTAAATCATGATAAAAAATAAAAAAAAAATTGAGTGGTTAAAACGAAAAAAACAAATAAAACTTAGAGGATTAAACCATTATTAACCCTAAATTAACTACCTATATATATATATATATATATATATATATATATATATATATATATATATATATATATATATATTGGGAGGTTCAAATAAGAACCACTCTAAAGTTGAGAACTTTGAGAACCACATCAAATAAGTGTTTGTTCACATGTAATTAACTTCAATCATATGTGAACATTGTTGTACGTTTAACTGAAAAAGAAAAAAGTCAAAAAAAATTCTAAATTTATATTGAAAAACACATTTTAACCGATTTGTTCACATTATCATTCACATGTGAGCATATATTTGTTTTTTTGCGTTTTTCGATATAAATTTAGAATTTTTTTTGACTTTTTTCTTTTTCAGTTAAACGTATATCAATGTTCACATATGATTAAAGTTAATCACATGTGAACAAACACGTATTTAATGTGGATCTCAAAATTCTCAACTTTAGAGTAGTTATCATTTGAACCTTCCCCTATATATATATATATACTAGTTTTACGACCCGTGAAAACATGGGCTTATATTAAATAATATTTATAACATTGCTTTGATGTAGTTTTTGTGGAGTATAATTATACAAGACAAATGAATTACAGATATCTTGTATACTATTACATTTAGTATCATCATTAATGAATAAATATGAAACGAATTAAATATAAACATAATTACATAATTGATAGCAACATAAATTTTCTTAAATACATTTCAAGAGAATTAATTTATTCAACTATTTTGAAGCCCAATAGAGAGAAACAGAAACATTATTCATTTGAGAAAAGTCTATAATTCACATTTAGAATTTCCTTCAAGTAAAAAGACATGTATTACATTTATTCATAAGAGACCAAGTTAACCCATACATTAGCATATGCAATTTCATGTAAAAAAGCTTATTATTACTATTATGGATAAAGGGGACGAACCCTATTAAACTTCAAGTTAAAAAAATAAGATAATTTACAGTATTTGGGCATACTCAAATAGGATGAATAGTGTACATCTGCATATTGACGAATCCAATAATCATTACATTAACCCAATGGTTAGGCTTTTTTTAGCACCGATATACCAATAATAGCTTTTGTAGCACCCCTCCCCAATAAGAGCAAACCGAATCTTCTGTTTCAATTTTTCTTTTACTAATTTATTTATACTTGCTAACTCTGTTTCCACTACCAGTGTTCACCAAATCCAATAAATCTTTATGTCTAACCATATAACAACCACCAACATAGAACTACTTACACAATTTAGGACTATAAAAAGGTGGCTTAAACTCACCTTAAAGCCAGCTGTTAGCACCTTCAATTGCACCATACGGACTTATAGCATCTGTATCACGCCACTACTACCAACCTTACCAACCTTTTCGTGATTAGTAGGAATTAGCCAGAAAGGTAATATGCTCAAATGTCAGCATGAAAAGCTCAAAATCCAACTATCTTATGCAATATGCTATTATCCGTGTGTGTAATTGTGTATGCATATTGATATGAATGACTCGAAATAAAGCTTTTTATGATCGGTAGAGATAAGCCAGTAGTATTGTTGGAACATGATGCATAAAGAGACTAACCTCAAGGTAAAGATCTTTAACACATTGAAATATTCCGTGCTGCATTCCACTCTGACTGCTGTTCCATGTCCATTTCGATTCTCAAAAATAAACAAACCCCTGCTGCTAACATTTTTTACAATAAAGTGTCTAACATAAGAAATATTGAAATCTAATATTGCAATAATATTGACAATCAAAGTTGAGGCAGAATATTACTTCATGTTAATAGTTAAAACAATGCAACATTATTCCAGAACAAAATACAACTACAAAAGTTCTAGTACTATTTAAAAATTAATCAAACAGTAAAGATTTGACAAAATGCAGAGATCAAACTTACTGTATCCCGTCTAAGTAAGCTCGAGTAGTCCCATTAATCGCACCAGATAATGATATTACACTTAGCACCCAGTTTTCGGATGTGTTTTCATATCCCCTGAATGCCTGGAAATGTTACAAACACTCGCATTTTTATTGTGTATAAGCATTAATTTAAGACCATCCCTCCCTTGTGAACATAACGATGTGTCTTTCATTAAGTAAACGACCCGTAAAACGAAAATGTTCAATTCAATCCAAGATAAAAACTAACCTTATCATCGACGGAAGCACCACCAGGCCGTTGGTTCTTTCACCGTAGCCATTGAATTTTCTTATTAAATGGTAGCCCTAGACTCCTCCTGAACATATTATTTGAACCATTTATTGTTGTAATTTGGGGAATTTTAAAGTCTGGTGGTGTTATAGAGGGAAGAAAAAGATGAAGAGGAATGGTTAATTTGGGGCAGTGCATCGGTATGAATGAGTGTGACATTATTTGCAGGAAAGTTAATCAATAAACTTAAGCGTGTATAGAAAGTTTTACAGTACCGATGCAATAATGGGCTGGGCTTTGGAAAAACCAATAGACATTTTAAAAATATGTTCTTTTCCAAAATATTTATCAGAAAAAATGGTTAAAAAGTATATATTTAACATATTAAAATTTTTGATTTATGACATCAGCTATTTAACCATAACATGACACATCAGCATAAAAACCTACATAACGATGTGTCTTTCATTAAGTAAATGACCCGTAAAACGAAAATGTTCAATTCAATCCAAGATAAAAACTAACCTTATCATCGACGGAAGCACCACCAGGTCGTTGGTTCTTTCACCGTAGCCATTGAATTTTCTTATTAAATGGTAGCCCTAGACTCCTCCTAAACATATTATTTGAACCACTTATTGTTGTAATTTGGGGAATTTTAAAGTCTGATGGTGTTATAGAGGAAAGAAAAAGATGAAGAGGAATAGTTAATTTGGGGCAGTGCATTGGTATGAATGAGTGTGACATTATTTGCAGGAAAATTAATCAATAAACTTAAGCGTGTATAGAAAGTTTCACAGTACCGATGCAATAATGGGCCGGGCTTTGGAAAAACCAATAGACATTTTTAAAAAATGTTCTTTTCCAAAATATTTATCAGAAAAAATTGTTAAAAAGTATATATTTAACATATTAAATTTTTTGATTTATGACATCAGCCATTTAACCATAACATGACACATCAGCATAAAAACCTACATAACGATGTGTCTTTCATTAAGTAAACGACCCGTAAAACGAAAATGTTCAATTCAATCCAAGATAGAAACTAACCTTATCATCGACGGAAGCACCACCAGGCCGTTGGTTCTTTCACCGTAGCCCTTGAATTTTCTTATTAAATGGTAGCCCTAGACTCCTCCTGAACATATTATTTGAACCACTTATTGTTGTAATTTGGAGAATTTTAAAGTCTGGTGGTGTATAGAGGGAAGAAAAAGATGAAGAGGAATAGTTAATTTGGGGCAGTGCATCGGTATGAATGAGCGTGACATTATTTGCAGGAAAATTAATCAATAAACTTAAGCGTGTATAGAAAATTTTACAGTACCCATGCAATAATGGGCTGGGCTTTGGAAAAACCAATAGACATTTTAAAAAAAATGTTCTTTTCCAAAATATTTATCAGAAAAAATGGTTAAAAAGTATATATTTAACATATTTAAATTTTTGATTTATGACATCAGCCATTTAACCATAACATGACACATCAGCATAAAAACCTACCCTATGACTCGCCACGTCAGTTTTATGATGTCAGCGAAACTCCCCTTTAGTAGATAATATATATATATATATATATATATATATATATATATATAAAATAAAAAATTTGATGAATATTTTATACTAACGTATTCTTTTTCACTCACATGTTTATCATAAGGTATACCGCATCTCATACATTTCTATATAACTTTTACGTTTTAAAATCACTTATGTATTGATTTTTATCCAATAGTGGCCGAACAAGTATAATGCTACTTGGAGCTACATCAAGACTCCGAGTTGTAGCACACAACTGAGTGGTCAATGCCATACCAACAAGTCCAAGGATGATACCTTAAATGCTTATATGAGTGATAGCAACTTTAGGGATATTCGCATGTGTTAGATTGCACCTCTTGGATATAAATGTAATTACATAAACTACATGTGCATTATATATGACAATTTTTGTATGCTGATGTCACAAACTATTGGATGTAGATCTTCATTCGAACCATAAACTAGCGTACATCTTTACAATTTCAAGACTGAAATAATTACCAAGTAACAACACATCAATGTTTTTCAACTTCACTTGTGCTTTTAATTTCAGTCTTGAACGCAGAGAGTCATAAGAACGAACTGTAGCCACCACCAAGAGGTACTCTGGGATTGAATTCAGCAGATACTCTCAAAACTTGGCACATGCTGAAACCTACATTCTGTGAATAAATAGCAAAATTCATTAAGCAAATTGTTAGACTACATGTTAGATATCTCAAATACGCTTTAATATCAATATTATTATTCTGACTATTAGAAGAAACTTTTGTTAAGGGATGATAATCATTTGAGCTTACCGGGATGCTCAAAACCTGCCCTTCTGAATTGACTAAAACAGGAAGGCTTCTTCTTGCAGCAACTGGAATATACTTTAATAACGAAAGAGCTTTGTGTGCTAAATCTCGAACAAAATCTGAACATGCAGAATCTTTCTCACTGTTACTTAATTTAGAAAGATACAACCAATCAGCATCAACCATGTGGCGCACCTCCATGACCGAATCATGACAAAACCCACAACAGCAACCGTCGTTTCCATTAATGAACTCCCAAGATACCAAGAACCTGTCCATGAAATGACCAATTTGCCCTTGACGAAGTTCTTTGGCACCGACCGATTCCACCATCTTTTGTGACTCATGATGAGATGAAGTTTCGGTCTTGGACTTGAATTTGTCAAGTTCAGTCTTGTGCAATAAACAAATACTTGTAACTGTAGGCTCGCTAAGAATCGTGGCTCGTTTGGCTTCGGTCATAATAGATTCGGTAGATGTTGTATTCAAGAAAGGTACATATGAAGCATTTAGCACAGTTTTATTTGAATACGATCTTCCATTTTCTATAATTTCTGTTAGCTCACGTGAAATGCTGAACTTTGTTTCTGTAGAAGAATTAATGCAGAATGATTCCATCTTCATAGGTAAAGCAGAATCGACCGAACAACAAATAAGAATCTTGGTGCCTTTAGAACTAGGTGCCGCACATAGGTAACAGCCGGCTGCAGTAAAAGACGACTGCAAAAATGGTTAAATAGATCAGTGAAATTAACTAAAAAAACAGTTTATATGGAGTTGTTTTCGACTTTTTGTAACTGGTAAGGTCAAAAAATCATTTTAAGAAGAAGAACAGGTTGAAAATAGTCCAAAGTGTAATTTTTATGTATGAAAACTCCTAAATCGTTTTTATTAAAGAATTTGATCATTACTGAAATAACATATGTTGTAATCATCTTCGACTATTTAACCATCAATGTTTTTTTCTATAATTGTTGGAACAAAACTTTGGGTCAACATTGCCTTCTTGACCCGTTTTCATATGTACCAAAATGACCCCTTTTGACTTGTTACATAACCCACCTAGACCGTTCATGTCACCACCTCTAATCATATGTCCCATATATCCCATGAGACTTGTAGCATTTGACTTAACACAGTTTAATAAGAGAGTTTTACATTTTATCATATGTCTGGATTACAAAATAGGTAAACCTTGTGAACAGAAGAAAAAAAAAGCATTAACAATGTGGAATGATGACAAAGGGAAATTAAAAAAGATTTGATTGGGTATAATTTCAGATACCTTGCATGGGAATGTACGAAAGTAATCTAGTAGCAACTTCTGTGCACTGCCACGAACTGGTCTTTGCCTTTGTGATATGAACTAGAATAACAGATAAGACAGGATTAGAAAATCTTGAGTACAATACTTTGTAGAAATCTATAAAAATCATGATTGTTATAACCTGTAATATAAGTGTCATGAACTTGGATAGACAGATATCAGAGACTTTTGATGGGTTTAGAATTTGTAAATCAATAACAGCGTATCCATGCTGCATCCGCGGTCAGGAAAGTTAATTGATGGTAGAATAATGAAGTAAAAAGAATATTAAAAATCGTCCCTTTTACCAACACATATTTACTTCCTCTTATCTAATATTTCGTGGGGTTGAAGAAAGTATTATAGATATTGTGAGGTACTTACAGGCATAATAGTCACTGCTTGATTGATCAAAGTTTGACTAATTTGGTCAACGTATAAACGGGTTCTTCGACAGGCCAATATAAGTGCTTGCAACTCAGACTTGAATATAGCTGCAGAAACAAGTGTTAATTTGATAAGTGTCTAATACATCAAAAAAGGGGGAAAAGAAGAAGAAGAAAATAAGAAGCTATAGCTATCAAACTCACATGATGACAAGTTTCGTAATGACATTCGGATCCTATTGCGTGCAAATGTTGTATTTTGATTTGTGGGATCTTCCACCCACTCCTGTTTGGCTTCCTGACATATCTGGTAAAGTGACCACAAAAAGATCATTTGACCACCAGGTTTGACTTGGTAAAATTGAAAAAAAATGAGATAAAGGCAAGAACAAAAGCAGACCTTATAAAGATCTCGTTTTGAGAAATCCAAAAGTGGCCGAACAAGTAAAATGCTACTTGAAATTCCATCAAGACTCCGATGTGTAGCAAACAATTGAGTGCTCAAGGCCATACCCGCAAGTCCAAGCACACCACTATTGCGAGAGAGTCTAAGGATGAATAATTCTGCCTGCATTTTATTCAGTTTTTTAGTATCACAAATCATCAAGTTTTATTTTAATATAAAGTACTACCTTTAATATTCAACACTAACTATGTATTTTAGAGAACATGTGAAACGGTTTCATGAGGTGAATATTGAAATGAACCAAACCTGATCATCCGCATGATGTGCTATCAATAACGCCCCTATCTGGTGTTGACTACAAATACGCTGTAATTTTTCATACCTGCAAATAATACAGCTAAACTATTCACAACCCGTAATCAGTTACTTAAAATGTAGGGATCATGCCAAAAATGATATTTGACCCAACGCATAAGTGACCCTTAATACCTCATATCTCGAGCTGCTTCTTGCAAATGACCAATTTTTGGCCTACCATCTGTCCATTTACAATGGGCAATCTCACATCTGATTCCTACAAAGATCCTACATTAACCACCTACTGTCCCGGTAAATAAACAAGATTACTTTTTGATACACAAATATAATTCAAAAGGCGCATTGGAGAAAATTTAGTACCCATATTCAAGACTCGATGTTGAACCATCTCTGCCTCATCTTTACTCTCTGCACGTAATCCATGATCAACTATTATCGCCAATAACCCGTCAACAAAATCATTTTTTCCTATGGAAGCAGCATTTAATCCAGAAGTTTTCCACTCGGCAGCTAGTATGCACAATGCCATACTGTCAGGACCACCTGAGACCCCAACAGCTGAAACAAAATATATTTCAGCAACAACAAAAATATTCATCATAAAACACAATCAAAGATACAATCTTAAGGCCCGAAAACCAAATTTTTATGCACCCGGACTTTCTACACAAAGATCAACTCTTTAAAAACAAAGATCAGATTACTAAGCACATAGACCAAACCTTTGAGCACAAAGATTTATGTGCAAAGATCATACCTGCAAAGATTCAATCTTTCAACAAAAACATCCATTCTTTCTAATGCCGGCTTACTGCCCGATTATTTAATGGCACAGTATCAGATTCTTTTTTGCTAAACATCCCAACAAGATTTACATACTATGTAACCTACACTTATTCACCTACGTATCCACAAGCAAGCATAAAGATGAAATCTTTATCACTATTAGCTCATTATACAATCATGGTTTTGTTAGTGTCTCTATTCCATATGTTACACATATAATTAAAAAAATTATTATTTAAAAAGTCTAATCCGAATGCTCCCCACTTCGGCCTAGTGGATTCAACAACCTTGAAAATAATACTACATACGGACTAATTCTGTCAAACAAACTACTAGTAATAAATTAAGTACTTGAATGAAATATATATAGGTAATAATAAATTTGCATAATAATAATAAACTAACCAACACGATGATGGGGTTTGAGACCAGCCATTTCCATACGCTTGGAGAATGTTTGTTTATAGTTTGAGAATTCAATTTGGGTACCAAAAGAACAAGTACACAATAATCGGTGTGGGGATTTTGTTGGAGTGAAAAAGGTGTGAACTTTCGAGGAATTTAGTGAAGATAAAGATAACCCAGATCGAATTAAGTGTGAATTTGATGTATAATAACGTCGTGGTAGCATGATTATGTATAGCCAGAGGCGTTGACCGTTGACGGTGGTGGTGGCCGTGGCGGCGGCGGCGGCGAGCTACAGAGTGATGGTCGGTTTGATATGGGCGTTGACCGTTGACGTGGTGGTGGTCTTTTCACTCTTTTTTTTCTCTCTCTGTTTCTGTGTCTGTTTACCAGGTGCCGCTACACCCTTTTCGCGTTTATCGTAATGGGCTTACATATCCAGTGCACTGGGCTGAGCTGGGCTGTTTCAAACACGACCTTTCTTTTTTTACCTTTGCTGAACGACCCTCGTTTGAACTTTGAAGCACTGCAATATACTACTTGTTGTGGGAAAAAACACCCGAACCCCCTAATAAAAACCCGAAACCTGTTTTTTAAAAAACTGGTTTTTTTGAACCCGGTTCGGGTTTTTTTAGTACCGGCGGGTATGAACTCGGGTTGGGTTTTTGAAATTCAAAATCGGGTTGGAACTGGGTACACTACAGGTCGGGTTGGAAAACCCGGTTTAAAACCGGCATTCGTGGGTCAAAAAACCCGGTTCGGGTCGGGTAGGGGAACAACTGGTTTCTCATTTGGGGAAAAAACCGGTCCGAGTATCGGGTCGGGTTGGCTATATACTACTATTATTTACCAACATGAAACGTAACATAAAATAATATAAGATCATTTGTTTCATCTATATAATAATCATGTTAAAAAAATATCTTCGAAAAGAAGATGTTAAGTTTGTTATTAGACGGTGTAATTCATTTGCTAAGTTTCTATTATTTATTTATTTTTTCATATTTTATCCCATAACCTTTTCAAATGTACACATTCAACTACCTTTATATAAATGTTATCAATACCTCAATGCCAAAAGCGGTTGAAGATGAGATCTGGAAAGCAACAAGGCGTAGAAGTAAATGGGAAAAATGTTTTTCATCAAGTTTTGATTCTTTAGAGATTTTTTTATTTTTTTTTATTATTATCATCATCAGGAAAGTCATGTATTTTTGGGTTTCATTGGTGTGAAAATGTATCTAAAAAGTAAAACCTAATCTAACTATGATTTGTAGTTAAACAGTAAAATACTTTTGTATAATATTGAAGGTTTGAAACGCAGTTTATCAATTATCATGTGAGTAAATTACATCTGTGATCAATGTGATTTACACAGATTCTCGTATATGTACTTTCTTTATTGCATGGAGAGTCTTTTTTATCTATCTAAAATGACTAAAATATTCTCCTCTCGGTAAGCAAAATATATATGTTGAGCGAGTATCACTAAGGGTATTTAAGTCATTTAGATATATGAGGAACTAAACGTTCAACAACTTCTGAGTTTTTGGACTTTACATGCAACAAACAAAACATAGAACTAACGGAGAAAATATGTGTAAAACAAAGGGATACATCCATGCAATTTACTCTTATTATGGTAATAACTTTTAGATTATTTGCAAAGATCATAGGTTATAGTTGGATCAAATACATCCTATATATACTAATGATGCTATAAATTGAACAATTCTTTTGCGCTTAAGTTAAACTTGCATACTATTTCTCAAATGCAAAGCACATAGACTAATACCCTATCTTGTATACTTGACATGAATAATATACATGTTTTAATTGCATGAAAACTTTTGTTACATACTTCCATCGAATATGGAATTATCACTAATCCCACAAACTCCTAATCATTTCGATCCTTCTAAAAGTAAAGAAACTTATATGCCTAAGACCATAAATGCAGCGTAAAAAGGTGTCAAAGGTAATTACTGTGTCACCCATGAAGTCCTCAAACTTTAACAGCTTTTGGGTTTAAGGTAGTATGCAAATTACCATGTCATGAGGAATGACATGGTATATTAATAGGTAATTTCGACCATGTTAACTTTTTACTAATGTAGCAATATCTGCGATAACCAAAGAGAACTTTTGAAAGTCGTTTACCATTTATAGAATAACCCTGTAAATGAAGTGTACAAAGATTATGGTACAAAAATTTAAAGCCATAAGATAATCATATTTGCTCCCAAAACGAAATATGTGTAACCAATTTGTAAGGTGAATTTCACCCCATTCACTGATGAATGAATTTCTAGCACTGCTCTGCTGCTAAGGTTTATATAATAAAACAACTTTGTGTCTTTATATCTACATTTACATGGTTTGACTATGTTCTGTACAGAAATTGAAACGAGAGACAGCCACAACCACGAATCACTCTGAAACTATAAATAATCGTGTAGATAGTTATGCATCACACGGATAAGTCAATCTGTATACCTTCAATGGAGCATTGGAATTGGTTGCGGCAAAACGTTCAGAAACTAGGCCACGGGTGGCAGATTATCCGGCGGCTGCATATTTGCAGCGTGCTGTGCTATTTCAGCTACTGCTTCATCAAGTTCGAAATGGACAATGTTCTGAACCATCATGTTTACAAGATGTTGAAGGTTCTGTCATGTATCATCCAATGCTGATTTAGGTAGATAATTTGATTGTTCAACCACTGAATGTAAAGTGCAACACCTCCCACCCCCAGCATGCCATATCCATCCAATTAGACCTCGCATAATAACATGTTCAATTATAAAGTTTAATACACATAATAGATCAAAATGAAGTTGAATACGGTCAAAGTTATATGCATTCTCACGCACTAATCCCTTATCTTTGTGATCAATACAATAGGAAAACTGAAAAAATAAACTTAGGCCACTCCCAACCCAAACTGACAGAGCCACGTCAGCTTTTTCAGAAAACTGACAGACCCCTCCATCACTTCATTTTTCTGAGGCCCGGTTGGGATTTTTTAATCAACTAAAATACAAAACAATTTAAATTAAACACAATATTTTAAATTACAACACAAGAATTTAAATAAAAACATTCCATTAAAAATAAAAATTACAACAATTCCTAAAAATAAAAATTACCACAATTCCTAAAAATAAAAATTACAAGAAATCCTAAATATTTAAAAGTACGATAATTTAAAAACTACTAGAATAATAGATAATCTAATCGGAGCTCGACTCGTCGGTTTCGTTCGCGTTTTCTTGCTCGTCTTCGTTGTTGGCATATTTGTCTTGGTAAAGTGTCACGACTTCTTTCCTCGCGTTTTTAAGCATTTTAATTTCTTTTTTAGATGCTTTTTTCGGAAGCTTATTACACAAAAAACTCAAAGCTTTGTAAGCAGCTTTTTTCATCGCGTTTTCCTTAATCATTTTAATTGCTTCTTGTTGCGCGAGAGCGGTTTGCTTGACTGCTTCAAGTGTATCCAATTTTTCAGACTGAACACTTCTTGAAGATGAACCGGCGGAGCTTGAATCCGTACTTTTTGCCGCCTTTCGGCCAGGAGGACGGCGGATGTAGTCGTTTTGGAACAACCGTTTCACGTTATTATCAAGAGCCGTTGCAGTCGGTTGTTCATCCGCGTCCAGATCGATGACAAACTCATGGAAAGAATCTTCGTTGGCCATTACGCCCGGCTCGGCAAAGAATTTTGGATAATGTTTAAGAACATTCCAAGATGACTCGTAAATGAAGGCACGCCCAACTTGTTGCCGGAATGCATTTCGGGTGGCAATCATAACGTCGTTTTCGTCGGTACCGCTTTGTGGGCGAACTTCTTTGTAGTGTTTGTAGAACGATTGGAATGTTTTTGAGTCTTTAGAAATCTTGTTCCATTTACCGGACAGTTGATTAAGGTTACGTTTTGTTGACACACAAGTATTATAACCTTGAATCACTTTAGCCCAAAATGACTCGGTTGATTGATTTTTTCCTAGGACACCGTTTTCGGAACAATGTATCCACCGCTCCGCTAACATCCTAGCCTCCTCGTCCGTCCAACGTGTTTGAGCCCGTTTAGCCCTTTCACCCTTTTGAACTCGTTTACCCTTTTTCTTGTTGGTTCGGGTTCGCCTCGTCGGAGCTTTCTTCCAAAGTTTGTGGTACGGTGAAATTCATTTGTTGTGGTGACCATTGTGTGTTTTGGGACCACTGTGGTTGTGACCATTGCGTGTGGTGGGGGAATTGTGATTGTGAGGATTGTGTACCACCCTTGGAATGCATAATTATTCCTTGGGTCGTGCGGATCAAGGGTGAACGGGTTTGCAATAGGTGGGAAGTTAGCAAACCCGGTAGGTTGAGTGTTTGGTTGAGACGAAGATCCGGAAGCTTGAGTGTTTGGTGAAGTCGGGTTTGGTAACGGGTTATTCAACAAATTTTGCCACATATCTTTGGTAATACTTTGTTTGTTGTTTTTGGAAGTTGATTTGTTGTTTTTGGACATTTTTTTAAAGAGGTTTTGGAAGTTGAATTGTGTAAATTGTTGTGTGAAGATGAGTGTAATATGTAAGTATATTTATAGGTAAAAGTTTAAAAAAAGAGGGGGAAAGTTTAAACGTTTAAAAGTTTTTAAAATTTAAAATTTTTAAAAGTTTTTAAAGTTTAAAATTTTTAAAAGTTTTAAAAAAAGGAGGAATGTTTAAATTTTAAAAGTTTGAATTTTTATTTTTTTTTAGTTTGAATGGTCAACCGGAAAAAAAAAAAAAAAGTAAATGGGTCCCACAGTGGAACCGACGAGTCGTCGCCAAACCAAAGAAGGGGAAACCGACGAGGCCGTGCCATCGCCGTCGGTCTCGTCGGTTCCAACCGACGCAAACCGAAGAACCGGGTTGGGAGTGACCTTAGTGTCTTCTTTTTACCTACTTTATTACCGTTCATATTTCACATGTTTGAGACAAAAACATAACCTATATTTGATGTGGCTACTGTTCTACATTACACATATGCCAATTTCAGATTTGACATAAGGCATGAGCGTCTGCAAGCCTAGCAAAAGATGTGAAAAGATGCTTCATGTATTGGATGATTGAGTATCTGAGTTGGTCCAAGTGTAGGAAAAAATAGATCACTAAGGCCACTCCCAACCCGGTTCTTCGATTTGCGTCGGTTGGAACCGATGAGACCGACTGCGATGGCATGACCTCGTCGGTTGGCTCGTCGGTTTCCCCTTCTTCGATTTGGCGACGACTCGTCGGTTCCACTGTGGGACCCATTTACTTGTTTTTTTTTCTTCCGGTTGACCGTTCAAACTAAAAAAAAATAAAAAAAAATCAAACTTTTAAAATTTAAACATTCCCTCTTTTTTAAAAACTTTTAAAAATTTTAAATTTTAAAAACTTTTAAACTTTTAAAACTTTTAAAAAAATTAAATTTTTTAAACTTTCCCCCTATTTTTTTTAACTTTTACCTATAAATATACTTACATATTACACTCATCTTCACACAACAATTTACACAATTCAACTTCCAAAACCTCTCTAAAAAACCTCTAAAAAAAATGTCCAAAAACAACAAATCAACTTCCAAAAACAACAAACAAAGTATTGCCAAAGATATGTGGCAAAATTTGTTGAATAACCCATTACTAAACCCGACTTCACCAAACACTCAAGCTTCCGGATCTTCGTCTCAACCAAACACTCAACCTACCGGGTTTGCCAACTTCCCACCTATTGCAAACCCGTTCACCCTTGATCCGCACGACCCGAGGAATAATTATGCATTCCAAGGGTGGTACACAAACACACAATCCTCACCACCACAATCACAATTCCCCCACCACACGCAATGGTCACAACCACAGTGGTCCCAAAACACACAATGATCACCACAACAAATGAATTTCACCGTACCACAAACTTTGGAAGAAAGCTCCGACGAGGCGAACCCGGAACCCGAAACCCGAACCAACAAGAAAAAGGGTAAACGAGTTCAAAATGGTGAAAGGGCTAAACGAGCTCAAACACGTTGGACGGAAGAGGAGGCTAGGATTTTAGCGGAGCGGTGGATACATTGTTCCGAAAACGGTGTCCTAGGAAAAAATCAATCAACCGAGTCATTTTGGGCTAAAGTGATTCAAGGTTACAATACTTGTGTGTCAACAAAACGTAACCTTAATCAACTGTCCGGCAAATGGAACAAGATTTCTAAAGACTCAAAAACATTCCAATCTCTCTACAAACACTACAAAGAAGTTCGCCCACAAAGCGGTGCCGACGAAAACGACGTTATGATTGCCACCCGAAATGCATTCCGGCAACAAGTTGGGCGTGCCTTCATTTACGAGTCATCTTGGAACGTTCTTAAACATTATCCAAAATTCTTTGTCGAGCCGGGCGTAATGGCCAACGAAGATTCTTTCCATGAGTTTGTCATCGATCTGGACGCGGATGAACAACCGACTGCAACGGCTCTTGATAATAACATGAAACGGTTGTTCCAAAACGACTACATCCGCCGTCCTCCTGGCCGAAAGGCGGCAAAAAGTACGGCTTCAAGCTCTGCCGGTTCATCTTCAAGAAGTGTTCAGTCTGAAAAATTGGATACACTTGAAGCAGTCAAGCAAACCGCTCTCGCGCAACAAGAAGCAATTAAAATGATTAAGGAAAACGCGATGAAAAAAGCTGCCTACGAAGCTTTGAGTTTTTTGTGTAAAAAGCTTCCAAAAAAAGCATCCAAAAAAGAAATTAAAATGCTTAAAAACGCGAGGAAAGAAGTCGTGACACTTTACCAAGACAAATATGCCAACAACGAATCGGACGAAGACGAGCAAGAAAACGCGAACGAAAACGACGAGTCGAGCTCCGATTAGATTATCTATTATTCTAGTAGTTTTTAAATTATCGTACTTTTAAATTTTTAGGATTTCTTGTAATTTTTATTTTTAGGAATTGTGGTAATTTTTATTTTTAGGAATTGTTGTAATTTTTATTTTTAATGGAATGTTTTTATTTAAATTATTGTGTTGTAATTTAAAATATTGTGTTTAATTTAAATTGTTTTGTATTTTAGTTGATTAAAAAATCCCAACCAGGCCCCAGAAAAATGAAGTGATGGAGCAGGGATGGGAGGGGTCTGTCAGTTTCAGTCAGTTTTCTGAAAAAGCTGACGTGGCTCTGTCGGTTTCTGTCAGTTTGATTTTGGGTTGGAAGTGGCCTAAGTAAAAATATTCTATCAAAAAAATTGGCAATGTTACCTCTAATTAATTACTAATTAGTCAATTTCATCTATCTATTTTATAACTCAAACGCCTAACTTATTGTAACTAAAGTTACTTACCATGCCATTAATAAACAATTCGAATATTAACGTTTGAAGGAGAACTTCAAGAAACTCGTGTAAAACAACACCAAATTAGTAAGCACGTAGCTATCAATACTATTACTTCTTCAAGATATTCCGCGGTTTAACACCATACAACCACCATCATCATCATTATCCACCAGATTGGTAAAATGACAAGTCCACCTATAATCCTGAAATTATTTTCAAATCAAACAGAAAGTCTCCAATAACTAAAATAAGGATCAACATGTCATAGAAAGGTTTGAGGAAATGTTGTAGACCGAAATCAAGAACATTAGTTTTTGTAAGTTTTAACGATAACTATAGGCAGATAACAAGCAGGTCTTTGGACTAAACACACCATGGTGACCCAAAAGAGACAAGGGTGCATAAGTTATTTCAGACATATCCACTGAAGGTGGCAATTTCGATCCAAATATTTATGAATAGGTCCACTTGAGTTATGTTATATACTTCGAATGGGGCAAATAGCCACCCGAAGTGTGAAGTTAGTGCACAAAAGCTATTGAATCCTATTAGACTTGAGATAAAAATAATATAAGTACTCATATATGACACATAAACAGATCAAAAGGTTATACTCGTAACAGAGTTGGACAGATTTTTGGCTGAACTCAACATTACCAACCCTTTTCGACCCATTCAAAAGACTACCCATTTAGGCCCATTACTTTAACCACTTAACTCGTCCATTTTACGACCTCTATTACTCAAAATAAGTGGGTAGAACGTAGAAGTAAATTGAATCAAAAAATATAATAAGCCTAAGGTTATGGAAGAGAAAACAACCTTTGTAAGGATCCAATAATATGAAGTTGAGAAGTTCTTAAGAGCCATAAATTTCACTATCCATAATCTCCTACTTTTGTAGTGAACATGCTTCAAAGTCGTGGGACTCCACTGTTACACAACCCGTCAACCCACCCGTTTTGCCACCTCAACATATATCTTAATACACGGCAATCATAATAAATGGACGAACCTTGTGGATCAGATTTACAGTTTTGCAATGACTACCATAGGAGTTGCTTATGTGAGTTAAAACTTCCCAAATGTTTCATCAATTTGGAATGCATGGAATAGCAGCCAAAAGCTTAAATATTAATTATATAATATGCCATCTAAACAGATAGTATGACAGAGAGTGTATAAGTGTATAGCAATATTCAAGTTCATGCATAATCTTTGAAATATGATATCAGTTTAAAGTCTTAAATTATATTAAACAAAAAGAATACTTACGTTGTGAAAGATGTAGCACATATAATTGGGTTAAAAGCGTAGCCTAGCCCCAGATAAGAAGATAGAGACCATGTAGAGTAACTTCCTCTGTTTGCCTTCTTCATATGCTTGAGGGAGCCTGCAAACCATCGTCTTTTTTAACCAAAGGTATTATAAAGATAAAATTTTCATGCACACAGCTATAAACTACATAGAAACTTACAATCATGAACGTTGGCCGGATTATATAACTCACCTTCAGTTGTGCTTGCTTCCAAAGAACTTGCACCGCGATTTATAATTTTTGAAGAGCTGGTTCATAACGACATCAATAGCTCGATCATCAAGCCTCATCACATTGAGTTAAGAAGTTATATTGTTAAACATAACCCTTTGTGCTAAACAGATAAATACAGGAAGACTAAAAGACAACTAAAACATGATGCCTAAGAATTTTAATGCATATGGACACCCATATCCAAGGAGTTCGTCACTATGTAAGATACCCCTACTATGGATTTACTGGTTGTTAGATAGAAGCCGGGAATATGCTATATCACATGAAATAGCCTTTCAGAAAGAAAAATAAAATGTGATAAATACATAAACAGGCACAAGAGTCAAGAAGGATAAAAGTAAGCTTTACATGAGGTGCATGCCTTGTTACTCGGTCAGGCTTAGGCATCAACCTTGATTGAGGATGGGCAAGTCTCTGGTCCCTAACACGGTCCCTTTGGAAAAATATTGGAACATAAAGTAAATTATTAGCAAGATAAATAAACCACTCAGTAAACCTAATATCCTAACATACAGTCTTTTAATAATATAACTAATTTTGAAAGACCAATGCCTGAAACCCAAACATTGCCCTTAGCCAATCAAGAACATCCAACCCTCCTGATTTCTGCTGTTTATGATCAACAAAGGCTGACCATTTTAAGCCACTTGCGTTCCTGAGAGCACTCAGACACTGCTGCCCTGGTCTGCAGATTCACAAATATAGATAATTATAGGAGGTAAGAACATTCACCATATGAATAAAAGTTGGTAGAAGTTGGAGGTATACCTCTTCAAACTGCATGATGCACTGTGATTCCCCTGCTGCAGAATTGAGAGGCAGAATGTTGTAGGGAGCATATATTACCTGATTTGCCTCAACATCTCTAGCTGATGCAATGATCTATGGCATGCGTACAATGATCAGATACAATTTATGTATTGATATAAGAAACCATAAATAAACGAATTTTATATAAAAGGAGATACTAACATCAGCAGGGACTTATTCCCACTTTTCTGACTTATTGACGACACAGAGAACTTCCAAACTAACTCCGGCCACCTGGTAAGCTTTTCCAAGCTTGAGATCTGGCTGGTAATAAACATAATAAGTAGAAGATGTGAATCAAACTTTGTTATCCGTCAAAACTTTCTCTGATGTAATTACCTATCTGCCTTTTTCTCCCTGATCGAGTGTCTCAACATATTTTTCATAATATTGTTTGTAGAAGCTCTAAATCCAGTGCAGTCAATTGGTACAAAAACTGGCAGGTTTAGGAAGAAGCAGAAAGATACCAAACCCACTGGCAGGTGCTAGGACATTGTATCATAGCTTTTACGGGGATGTTGATTTAGCAAGCAATTCATTTGTCCATTCAATGAATTCTGGACACTCCATCAATATCAATTGGCCCGCTTGACCTGAAAATCATAGATATAACATGTTGAGAAATCAAACAAAACGCGTTATTCTACAGTCCCTCATGTGAGCTAAACTACTGCATGAATGAGCATGAACATTGGCAAAACAGACGAATATTATACCTTACATGGCCAGAGGCAATAAACAAATTGCACATATATGTTTTAATTGGCCCGCTTGACCTGAAAATCATAGAACTTCCAAACTAACTCCGGCCACCTGGTAAAAATTGCACATATATGTTTTAAGATAATTAAATTCAAGAAAGATAGATATGCACCGTAAGATTGGCACTTATCGTGCCAATTGTGTGAGCAAGAACTTTGATTCCACAATCTTCAATAATATGCTACTATTCCATACTTTCCCAAAACAATCCTAGTAATAAGCATACAAATAGATATGGTTCATATATATGAAATAAAGTCTATAAACAACATATTAGGATTTTCAGTGGCGAGTTAAGTCAACCTGAAGATCTGGATGATCCAGAATTGTAACTTGTTAGAGAGAAACCTGCAGAAGCGGGGAAAAAAACCCACCAATGTGCAAACGATGATTAAGATCGAATATGAATAATAAGTCCTAAAACATAAAATCAAAACCATCCAATAGCAAGCGGATAACAGGCAAGTTATGCAATAATTAGTCAGTAACTAAGATGTCAGTCATGTCACAGTTTTTTCATATAAGATGGCATGTATAATGATACTCACACAAGATATACAGATCGATTATATATTATGAATATTAAACTCCTAAACAATCACCCCAAATAGTTACTTAGATCATGTCAACAAAACGAAATCAAAATCAACCAAAGGCATTTCACACATACAAACCCAAAAAAAGTACAAGTAAACCAATTTAAGAGTAAGTAATCAACTTCAGCATTTACCAGGCATCTCAATTTGGAAGACAGACAAACATAAATACCCATGAAATGGTGGGTTCAAATTCTCGTTTACATGAACACGAGAAATGAATACTAATAATATTCGATCAATTAACTTGGTGCAAGCATACGACTGCCTAAACATTAGAAAAGAGCCAACAAGTCTAAGGTTTCCATAGAGTAATAACTTAAATCAGATCTAGGACCAATAATGATACCAGTAAAGGAGTACAAGTGTTAAACTATGATCAAGTTGGGTCGACCCACGCATGAGCAGAGAACGGATAATGAACGGTTCTGACAAAATCCCCAAAAGCCTCTTCTATATTTTTGCCAAAAGCCTCTTCTATAGTCCAAGCTAGGGTTTAACAGAAACTAAATGATTGAGACTCATGCATATAAAATTTCTCCGCTTAAACACTCCTTAGCAAACATAGGGGTGTTTGGATTAGGCTTATTTGATTATTTTGACGGTAGATAAGTAGATCCAAACATTTTTCTGAAAACTGTTTAACTGCTTATTTACTAAGGAATAAACATTTAAAAATAAGTAATGGTCATATACTTATTTTTTAAGTACATAAGTGCTTATAAATAACCTAATCCAAACACACCCATAAGATCAAGAAACTCATCCAAACACTTTTCGTATTCGGTCTTCACTCTTGATAACGACATCCAACTGTCATCCATCTTGACCTTTTAATAGATAGATTACAAAAAGTCGGCACATTAAAAATAGAATGAAATATTCATAATGTTAAAACTTGTGCTCATTTTGCATCAAATATGAGAAATTAAGTAATGAGTGGATAATTAAGCTAGGAATAAATACTATATTCGTCAAACCCAATTAGAGCATATTTTAATTTTCATAAAAGAGAAAATTAAAATAGAGAAAACAGGGGGTTGGATTGAGTTGCGGGACTAGGAAAACACCCATGAAAATGTCGTTGAGAAAATTAATACTCTTAAAATTGATCTGTCATTTACAAACTGTCATTTACAAACTGTCGTTTACAAAACTGGAAGTCATTTGATCACCTTAGTAATAAAAGTACGCACACTCAAGGCAGAGGTATCTAACATTCGGACTTTACTTGCTTTCATAAGAGTTGCTTCTTATTTTAACTTTCTTTATCTGAGAAACAACAAACCGTTATGATTGTATTGTGTTATTCATTTGTTTTATTTGCTTCATGAACACGTTGATTGTTTTCAATCACAAACCTAGTTCAAACAAACAATTACTTATATATATATATATGGATACTTGTTAAACTCAGTGAATGGATTAGTGATAGGAAATTGGTCAGGAACTGTGGGAGGGTGTGGTTTGGATTATGGTTTGGATTACCATGTACCTCATTTGGAAAAATAGAAATGCAAAAGTTTTTAAGTGACAAAACTCTGCGTGGAGCTAGCGAGTCTCTTTCAAGAAATCCAAATTAGATGGTGCGAGTCGATGTAACCAAGGGCAAGAGCAGTTCAGTTGCAATGGGACAAATGGGTCAATGATCCATATTTTATGGAGTCTGCTGTTACGTGAGTTCGTACTAGGATATATTGGACTATACGAGTTATATAGTCACTGTGAGAAGTTTCTACAAACTACTGGTTTTATAATCGTAGGCACTCACCATAAATAGGTACAAAGTAAAGGTACATGAGTTTTTGAAATGGGTTCTACGCTACTACTGTCTATACTCATGATGTAATATAGAAAATGGGCTTAAGTTAGGCTTGTCATGAGTGTACACATGTATGTACATTTTGAGTACTATGTACATAGATCTTGAATAATATAATTCTTGCTTTTTCTAAAAAATAGTATCTAGTTACCTAATCAATTTAAAAAATTAAAATTACCACCATTATTCAAAGTACTTGATATAACTCAATGTGAAATCACTCTCACATGTTATCACCATCATCTCATCTTACCTTGAAATTAATAGTTTAACTTTATGCAGATTTTCCAATGTACATAACCAATTCACCCAAGGAAAAGATGCTGAGAAAAGAATCGTTACGTGGGGAAGGTAGAGGGAAAAATTCGTTACATGGGCCTTTAGAGTTTAAGATCTCCTTGCTGGTACAAGCCTCACTATTATAGTATTTTGAGGGTTCCTAATTTCAAAGTACTGATTTATATTAAATTTTCGTGTTAAAATAAAGTACAATGTAGCTCATCTGATTTTTGTTGTTGTTTACCACACTTTAGTTTACAATGGTGGGGGTTATACGTTTTTGAAGTTTTGTGCATGATTTTGAAAGTTCAAAGTTTGGAAATTAGTAATAAGAATAAGGGGTATTAGAAACAATTGTCCATTTTATTTACTTTAGATATTATGTCAGCATTTAAAGATTTAGAAAAATTAATGGTTAGATTGAACATTAGAATATTCAGAAGAGGAGATTGCATTGTCTGTTAAGATTAATCATCTGCGTATCAATGAGATCAAGATCACTTTGGAAGTCGATGACCAGCTAATCGTATTTGGTGAACACGTGGATGTCAACCCAAACCTCAACTTCACTATCTGTTACCCAATTTCAGGGCCGTCTCTAAATTTTTAGAAGCACTGAGCAAAGTTATTGTGTTACGGAAATGAGACCATATAACTAGATGTCAAGTCCGATGCCACTGATTTTTAACAATCCAATTTTTAAATAATATACTTATTTCTCTGACACTTATTTACTTTTCATTCTCTCAAATCTGAGTTGTTAGTTATTAACTATTTTAGTCAAACTCTAAAACGTCTATACAAGTTTTCAAATTTGGATCATTCACTCGACCTATATCTGTTTAAATTTATATTTAGTCTAAATCTCGTTACTAACAAAGATCTCTTACTTCAAAATAAAAGAGATGTCAATATCTTATGTAATCATCATATATATTACACATATTACATTATTTGGGGAAAATTTTGGAGGCCCTCGAAATTTAGAGGCCCTAGACGGTCGACTGCCTCGCTCACCCTCAAAGACGGTCATGCTCGATTCAACTTCTGATCCACGACGATTTCTACCATGCTGAGTTCGATGTCAAGTTCAATGAGGGATTGCTATAATCAACATTTAGAAGTTCTAACAGGATCCAAAGAGTCATCAAGACAATGGATGTGATAGATTAGTTTTGTGAGGCTGAGAGTAGTGGTTTGTGGTTTAGTCAAGGATATTATAATTTTTACACGACTAGTAAGAGGTGTAATTTTATAGTTTCTATATTATTTTTCAAATCTATATAATATCTTATTTATGTATCTATATATATTTGATCACTATATATTTAATTATGTTTTGTACATGTAGATGGACATTATTCGGTCAATTAAATGTCTGAATAGTTATATTGATCGTTACATTTTATGTTTGTTAAAACTAAAAACATAGGCATTGCTTAACAAATTTTTCCAACAGTAACAATGAAAATTGTTATTGTAACCAAACAATTGTATTAGCTAGAAAATGTCACTTTACAACATACACATCTTTTTTAACCTTCCCAATTTATTATCATACCGTGAGGGGGGGGGGGGGGGGGGGGAGGGAATGTTGTTCTTATTTCATTTTTAAATGGTCAAAACTTATAAAATATCACTAATATCTATAAAAAAATATTATTTGTTCACAATTTATAATTTTTAAGGGGTTAAGTGTTCTCCATCGATTGATACTTACTTAATAATATTTATTTATTTTTTAAAAGTTATAAAAAATGATTATTTAAATGGAAGTGATCAATTTAGAAACCACTTTGTCAGCCACCCCAAAATAATATTGTATAGTGTTGTACAATACAACCTCATAAATCATAATTGATTGTGTAAAAAAAATAAAAATTAGTTAACAATGTAATAATTATTACCTTTATATAAAGTGTATATAATTAGAAAATTGAATATCATAATTAAAACATTTCATTTACCATTTTAAACTATGAGTGGTCTATTATGAAATTATATTATTCTAACCGTGCATCGTACGGATTTAACACTAGTCTATCTTTATAACTAAAGGAGGAGACCCTTAATTATTTGTCAAATATATACACATGCCACATCATACAAATCCTATGTGTCATCACCATATAAAAAAACTCGATGATGTGGATTTTCCTACACCCTTATTCCAAATAAGTTAATATCTAATTAAAATTTATATTATAACTATTTTCATTTCATAAGGTAATTAATAAAATTAAATTATACAATTTTAATTCAAAATAATGTGTCATATAATAACACTTATAACTTTTGATTATAGTCCAAACTCATGACATCCTTTAATCTATTTTTTACTTCTAATTTTAATCTTTTAGTTTTTTCATCTTAATCTTAACTCTTATTCTTCTAACTTTCTTTTTTTAAAAAAATAAATAAATAAACTTGTAGTAAATTATGAGAACTTTTAATATAATTATATCTTTCATTAAAGTTTTGTTAATTTGAAATTTTTTTATTAATCATCTTACAGATTAAGGAAATTCAATTTCTATTATTTAGTAAACTAAGTACAAGCTTTATGGATAGGCAGATCAATGTCATCATCTATTTTTTAAAGAGTTTTTTTATATTTTTTTAATCTCACACAACTTAATTACAATTCAGTATGCGAATGATAAGACGTGTACTTCTATTAATTCTATATTACTTTTCAAATCTATATAATGTAGGTATATATATGATTGTTGTAGAATGATTTATATTTTGTGCATATATATGCACATTAGTTATTCAATAAAACGTCTAAATTGTTATAGTAATTTTTACAATTTATTTTTCCCAAGACTATTAACGTACACATTGTTTATCAATTGTTGCAAGGTTAACATATTATAACTATAGGAAACGGAAATGTCATAATGACTAGGCAATTTTTGTTAGCTAGAAAAATGTTAATTTATAACATACACATCTTTTTAACCTTCCCATTTCATTGATATATTGTGGGAAAAATATGTTGTTATTAATTTAATTTTAAGGGGTTAAAATTAAAAAGTATCATTAATACTGATAAAAAAAATTCCTTTAATAATCTTAAAGTTTTCACCATTTTATACATCATTTTGACCTGTGATTCACATATTACGACATTTTATAATGCTAGTCGTGCATCACACGGGTTTAACACTAGTCTATCTTTATAACTAAGAGATGAGACCCTTAATTATTTGTCAAATATATACCCATGACACATCATACAAATCCTATGTGTCATCACCATATAAAAAAAACTTGATGATGTGAATTTTCCTACACCCTTACTCCAAATAAGGTAATATTCAATTAAAATTTATATTATAACTATTTTCATTTAATAAGGTAATTAATAAAATTAAATTATAACTATTTTATTCATAATAATGTGTCATATAATAACACTTATAACTTTTTATTATAGTCCAAACTTATGACATCCTTTAATCTTTTTTTTTCTTCTAATTTTAATCTTATAGTTTTTTTCATCTTAATCTTAACTTTTATTTTTCTAACTTTCTCTTTTTTAAAGAAAATAAATAAAAAAACTTTTAGTAAATTATGAGAACTTATTTTTAATGTAATTATATCTTTCATTAAAGTTTTGTTAATTTGAAACTTTTTTATTATTATCTTACAGATTAAGAGAATTCAATTTCTATTATTTAGTAAACTGGATACAAGCTTTATGGATATGCAGATCAAGGTCATCATCTATTTTTAAAGAGTTTTTTTTTTTTCTATTTTTTTAATCTCACACAACTTAATTATAATTCAGTATGCGAATAGTAAGACGTGTACTTCTATTAATTCTATATTACTTTTCAAATATATATAATGTAGGTATATATTTGATTGTTGTAGAATGATTTATGTTTTGTGCATATATATGTACATTAATTATTCAATAAAACGTCTAAATTGTTAGAGTAATTTTTACAATTAATTTTTCACAAAACTATTAATGTACACATTGTTTATCAATTGTTGCAAGGTTAACATATTATAACTATAGGAAACGGAAATATCACAATGACTAGACAATTTTCTTAGCTAGAAAAATGTCAATTTATAACATACACATCTTTTTTAACCTTCCCATTTCATTGATATATTGTGGGAAAATATGGTGTTATTAATTCATATTTGATGGGTTAAAATTTATAAAGTATCACTAATACCAATAAAAAAATATCTTTTATAATCTGAAAGTTTCCACCATTTCATATATCATTTTGACTTGTAATTCACATATAACGACATTTTATAATGCTAGCCGTGCATCGCACGAGTTTAACACTAGTTAGAAATAATATAAGAGATGGTATGCCACATGGATGGAGGAAGAAAAACAATATTATACTATAGCACAATATAATACTCCATACTTCATCTTATTAAAATCATTGATAGAGACTTTTATAGCAAATAATAACACCAAAGACGTTTGCTTAGCGGCTTTTGTCCGCGATTCTTGAGTCACTCTATTTCGTTTGGTTCAATTTCGAACTTGCTCTTGGTTTCCCATTTTTTTTATATTGTTTGGTCTTCTATCATATGAATTTCATTTCTTTTTGTTTCTTTAGTTATGTTAGAATATGAATTTATTTTTTCTTCCCATCTTTATTTAATCTTTCCTATTTATAGACAAAATTGCGAGGATCATTCCTATGGTTTGGCTAAAATAACACTCCTCGTCCCTATGCTTTTTTTTTACCTAGGGCATCCTTAAACTTGCAATTTCTTGCGTGGATTTCGTTAGTCAAAGCCGTTAGTTGAACGCATGTGCGGAATACATGAGGGCATAATGGTAAAATCCCCTCCACTGCACTCTTTTATTTACCCCGTCCCTTTCTTTTTCTCCTTATTTCACACTTAGCCCTCAAATTATCAAAAACCCTAACCCCAATTCTGAGAAATCTCAAAATTGTGTATAATGGTGAGCAAGTTGTACACAATACGCTAACGTGGTGTGGATTACGATTTGAATACGCTTTACGGTATGCTACATTATCTCTAAGTTGAGTTAAAAATAGGTTATTCTTTGTTGCTCTATTATTTACAATTTCATTTATTTGTTTTACAGACCATTATCCAGGTAAGTTTTCGATAAAGTTGCATCATGGTGGTGTATTTACTGATCCACCAGGGAGGATATATCTTAATGGTAAGGTTACTTATGTGGATGCTATTGACATTGATACGTTTCTGTACTTGAGCTAAACGATATTATGGAGGACTTAGGTTATGATGGGCGTAGTTTGATGTATTACCATTTTCTAAGACCATACACCATACTAGATTATGGATTACAAGCTTTAGGAAGTGATATAGATGTGATTAATCTGAGTCAGTATGTGAATAGATATAAGGAAATTGTTGTGTACACTGAACATGAACAAACCAAAGCAAGAACATATAGTAATGTATCACCATCATCAAAGGTAGTAATCCAAGAGCTTGAGAGTGATGTGCCATCAACTAGTAAGAGTGTTAGGGCTAGTAGGCCTAAGAAGCAACTACTTTTAGAATTTGGTGATCAAAGTAGTCACAAAAGTGTAATTGAGCAAGTTGAACAGTGCACATACAAGTATCTTTCAAGTCAATTGGTGGAGCCACTGGAAAAAAATACAAAGATTCCACCTAAAGCAGTCAAAGCTCAGTTTGAAAAGGATCTGGAACTTGATACATCAAAGATGAAGACATACATGGCACTCAAAAAGGCAACAACTATCATTCAAGAAGATTTCAAGGAACAATATGCAATTTTAAAGGATTATATTGATGAGTTGATGAGGGCAAATCTAGATACAATTGTAAGGGTTGAAACAGAACCAGGAAATCCTAAAGCAAGTCAAAGGGTTTTTAAGAGCATATGTGTTTGCTTAGGTCCATTGAAGAAGGGATTTAAGACTTTAACGAGGGACTTACTTGGGGTAGATGAGGCACATATGAAAGATCCTGCAACCGGACATATCTTAACTGCTGTGGGAGTGGACTGTAACAATGGAATCTATCATGTGGCATATGCAATTGTTCAATCTGAAAATTACAAGTCTTGGATTTGGTTTTTACAGTGTTTGGGTGAGGACCTTGATCTTGACAGAAACTTAAACTTCACTTTCATGAGTGATAGACAAAAGGTATGACAGAAACTCAAACTTTTGTTACCTTTTTCACCATTAATTGTCATTATTATTTAATGTATCTTTTAATTGTGACAGTGTCTACTTCAAGCAATAACACAGTTATACCCATGTGCTGAGCACACATACTGTCTAAAGCACATTCATGAGAACATGAAGTTGAAATGGAGAGGAACTGCATTTAAACTTTTGTTGTGGAAGTGTGCTTCAGCCACCACATTTCCACACTTTGAGAAAGCAATGCTTGAGCTGAAGACTTTCAGTGAGCCGTGTTACACATGGTTATCTAAGATTCCACCTCAACATTGGGCTAGAAGCCACTTTTCAGGTTAGCTTTGATATTATAATTTATGTTGAAGTAATCTAGGTGTATTGTAATTTATGTTGAAGTAATATAGGTGTATCAATAGTGCACATAGGATTACCAATGTATACTAGAGAGTAATTGATTTATTACAACTTATGCAGGAAGGGCAGTATCTGATGTATTACTGAATAACATGTGTGAGGTCCTAAATAGGTGGTTACTTGATGGGAGGGATAAGCCAATAATTACTATCGTAGAGTATACTAGAGAGTACCTCATGAAAAGTGTCACACCCCGTCAAACGGTGATTACAATCAACCAATAATATAAAAATAAGCGGAAGCCTTGTGATGTGGCGGGGCTGCGTACAGTATTTCAACTAACAAATACATACATACTCAGAGCATATGGTTATCGCACAACTTTATTTATTAAGGATGCCAAGTTTAACAGTTGTTACAAAAGTAGTACGACTATATAAGTCGTAGCAGCAGTAGTAGTAGAGTTTAAAACATTTTAGTTTTAACAATAATACATAAGTTTAAAATAAGATTTCATAAGTATGACCGCAATGTCTGCAGTTATACAAAGGAAATCCCCAAAAGAGGTCCCAACAGTATGTGGCATCCTAAGTAGTCCAGGGTTGTCCATCCTGAATGCATGCGATTACTTACCCAGCTAATATCCTGAAAAACATAGAGAAAGTCGTCAACAAATGTGTTGAGTGAATTTACAGGTTTGTATAAGTATGTGGTTAATTAAACCAAGTTTGTATAAGTGAATTGTTATTCATTTATAAAATACAAGTTATGTAGGGTTGTTACCCTAAAAAGCATATAACTGGTTGTTTACCAGTATAAAATAAGTTGCCGGTATGTTTTCCGGTATTTAACAGTTGTAGGATTCGTTCTTCCTAAAAGTATGTGGGAATTTGTTTAGACCAAGATCCCCTGTAAGGTGAGCTAAACCTCACAGGTTAAAGTAGCACGACCTAACCCTATAACCAAACCACAACCAGAACTTATGTTGTTTGCCTGAAGGGACTTTTAAGTATACGCTCCACCGTAGGAGGGTCGTCACGGCAATAGTACTATCCGTATACTCAGTGGCTAGAGTCACCTAGCTAATGGTTACATTATGTATGTCATAAGGTCTTTTTATGCATACATTGCAAGTCTGGGTCCGTACTAGGATACGTTGTCTAATTCCCAAAACAGTTTGTGAAAATGTAATTTCATCAATCAACAGTTATATAAAAGCAATAAAGCAATTTATAATTTGATTGCAAGTGTTGGCATGCAATTTCTATGTTTAACACCCCTGTGTTTAAAAGCAGAAAACATTTAAAAATAGGGGCTGTAAACTCACAGTAGCAAATCTTCAGTAAGATAACAGCTAATAGTAGTCGTCCAATTTGCATCCCTCAAGGTCCTAGACGCAAGAAATATACTTAATATAAGTATTTGACTATTTGTTAAGTTTAAATGTTTGTACAATACTGTTGGTGATAATTGTGGTTGAAAAATATATATTATTTTTTGAGTCGTTTATTGTTAAATTAATCATTGCGTGTAAGTATATATATTCATTTATATATATATATATATATATATATATACATATTGTCGTTTATATTTTGAAAACATAAGTATATTTGTTACGAAAATTCCTTTCGTTTAGTCTCATCGTATATACATAATACACTTGTTCAAAGCTCGTGTCCATTTATGTATATATATTTAAGTTGGTTGTGGTTCGTGTATATATATAAAGTAATCGTCGTTTATATATATATATATATACTTATCATATTATAGTTGGTACCAAAATGTTACCCGTTTTATATATGATCCGTTTTAAGTTTGTGTCTTACAATTCCACGACCCATTAGGCTTAGCCCAATTCGTTCAGCCCACTAGTACGACCCAAATAGCACGGCCCAATTAATATGACCCCATTATAAAAATAATAGTTTTGGCCCATTATATAATTAACCCGTTTGGCCCAATAACAAACTAATAATTTACGACTCAAAGTTTTAAGGGTTAATATTTGTCGTGTCCAATTCGTAGTATTACCGAATAAAGATTTGTCCCGCGGCGGTCGTGTACAATTTTAGTACCAAATTTAGTGTCGTAAAGTTTTATAACAATTACAACATAACAATAATTTTTTTAGTGGTGTATTCGTAAATATTTTTGTACCATTAAGTGTATCGTCCGTGTTTGGCTAAAATACATCGGGAACTGATTGGGTATAAAATTATACAGCAGTACGGTTGGAACAACGTACGTATTACGAATTAACAAGTAATACGCGATCCCAGCTTAGAGGCTGGATCGCGTTTAGCTGTTAATCCACATAACCCAACACGGTTCATGCCTACATATTAATATACAATTAATATTAGGCCACTTAATATTAGTACTATTTATGATAAAATTTGTGTTATCTTCAAACTATCACGAGTAGATAATTAGTATGGAGCTTTTTGACTTATAATGTGATAACAGTTCAAACATAATCATCTAACATATTTACAGTTAGTTTTCCTTTATTATTACCAAAATCAAAGGTTAAGTTTTTCATCACATATAAAGATAAAACCTTATTTTAAAGATCAAAAGTTCCTGCCATTCGGTCAAACATGTGCCATTATAATATTCAAAAATTGACAAATATCAATTTAACATGTTGTTAGTAGATACAACATCAAATAAAATTACTATTGACCATCTTTTGACAAATATATTTGGAGATAAACATTACAAGTATATTAACTAGTAATATGCATAACGCTAAATTTTATGAAATAGAATTTGATAGAAGTAGTATCCTTACAAAGCTTTTAGATGGAATGAAAAAAAAAGTGATGTGATGATACTTGAAGCTAGCCCTTCTTTCCTTTCCTTGCTAAAAATTGTAATGGTTGAATGGTGGTATTAAAGTGGATGATAATGATGGGTGTTTAAGGCTGTTCTTGAGCCGTATGAGAGAGCAAAAGAACAGGGAACAAATGTGGGGGGGGGGGGGGGGGAATTGGTTGAATAATGAATTAAACAAGTGATCAACATTATTGGAGCATGGGTGTGTTTGGTGGACGATTATTGCAAGTCAAAAGAAAGCATGGCATGTAAATTTCTTGTCTTCAAATAATGTGTCACTAGATATTTTGGTGTTAAATTGTTAGGTATTTAACCCGTTAATTTCAGATACGGGTATAATTATAGCACTATAAAATATTGTGAGTCCCTAATCACTATTATGTTAGTGATTGTGAATCGTTAACAGTGAGTTAATTGTAGAAGGGGGGGTTGAATACAATTAAAAACTTTTCTTTTCTTTTATAATGAGTTATCTTTGTTTAACAAGTTTTTAACCGTATTAAGGTAACAACAATATGAACACAAGTATGTATATAAGATAAACAGTTCAGATGCTGATACAAATGTAGCTGAAAGATAAATTCTTTTATTGATAAAATTTATCTCTGTTGATTTGCGAAATAGATTAGCCAAAGCTAATCTAAATCAAACAATACAGCTATTACAAAGAGATGAGCAGTAGTGGACAAACACGCTAACTGCTCACTCGCTGAGATAAGCTAGTAGTGGACAAACACGCTACTAGATCACTCGCTGGTGTTACTTGTATCTTAGACAAACTGGTCACTGACAAACAAGTGACAATACAAGTAATCGACACAAAATGAAGTACAACATACTACGCTATTTATAGACACTGAAATCCTTGATTTCCGGATCTGATGGACACGTGTCGCTGCTTGATTGGAGAGGTAGTTGAGATGTGATATATCATGGCACGACATTCTGTCTTGGGAAATATCACCTTGTACCATAGACCAATCAAAAGCTTCCACGTTACTCTTTTCAAGTTACGAGGAACACGTGCTGCGCCGTAGTAACGCCGAATGTTGACTTCTTATTTAATGCGGCATTTAATGCTGCAGTCGCTGATAGATATATCAGTTCTCCTCTTTCTCGATGCGAGCTAACATGCTCTAAAGAATGACTTGAACAGCTAATCTTCAGCGACTTCTTTTATTCAGCAGATGAGAGAACTTAAGAAGACTTGGAGACTCTCGCTGATAGATGAGTATCAGCGACACACATAGTTGAGTCTTTGATCTTTATAAATTCTTCTTCTACTGGTCTAAGATACAATCAGCGACAAGAGAACCTTCAGCAACACTATCTTCAACTTAGATTATACTTCATGTACAGAGAGTAATGCCCTCGCTGACGTTGATCAGCGACACACATAGTTGAGCATAATTCTCCTTCAGTAACTCAGAGAGAGAGAAGATCAGTGAACATAAACTTCAGCAACAGGAGCTTGACTTGAAACATTTCTTCATAGAGAGATCTTCAGTAAGTGGGTCAGAGACTTGAGAGAATAAGACACCATCAGTGACTTCAATCATCAGCGACTAATGATTTCAACAATCTCTTCGTAGACATTGTCTTAGTCTCCCCCTTAATCCTTGAGATCAGTGACCATCTTGAGTTTGTAGATCAGTGACTCAACAATCTCTTCGTAGACATTGTCTTAGTCTCCCCCTTAATCCTTGAGATCAGTGACCATCTTGAGTTTGTAGATCAGTGACTCAACAATCTCCCCCTAAATGGTTTAAGTCAGAGCTCCCTTAGACAAACTAGTCGCAGGAAGTTTTAGACTCAATAATCTCCCCTTTACTTTGTTGATAAGTTGAATGTTCAGAGACTTGTCCTTGTTAATTTTTGTAGTTGAAAAGATTTGAGTCTCTGACAGTTGGTAGGTTGCCCAGTGACTTGCACTTGTAGATTTTCTTGATTCAAACCTCATATATATCATAGAACAAATTATTTACAGAAGCTAGCTATTACAAAATGTCTAAATTATTTATCTCTCCACATCTCCTCTTCTTTCACTATGCCAAGCTCAGCTTCAAGTTCATACTTGTCTTTGGAGGGCAGGTATCTGAACTTTCTGGCCAAGGCTTCATCGAGAATAGCTTTTCTGATCTTTGAATCTGTTGGAAGCATGCTAGCTGACCTGATTAGGTGTATGAGTTGTTCTTGATCAACCTTCTCAAGTTCAGCTTCTCTCTGAAACCTAAGGGCACCATTTAGGTCCCTGTATACCAGACCCTTCTCCCTTTCAGTGACCTCATGACCTTCAAGCTTTGGCACACCAGCAGGGATAGATAGATTAAGCCTTGAAGTGTTGGGGATTCGATAGATGCTGCTGGTACCTGATCTATACCTTGGACTAGGTGGCTGAACAATTTCCTCACCATGTATGACAGTATCTTCTGGTCTGAGGAGTTGCAGCGACACCATTTTCTGATATAGTCTATCAATCTCCTTCATGACATCAACCTTAGCTGCACTTGTAGAGTGGCTGATAGCAAGCCTTATCTCATTCCATTCTTCTCTGTGCAGCTTGCATACTTGATCAAGTAGCATTGATTGAGTCTCTGAACCTCTTTGTATAAGTAGCTGAGGTTGAGATTGGTTCCTTGACTTTTTCAGTTTGACCTTGGTAATAGGTGTAGGGTTTGATCTCCCTGTCATTCTGGCAGCAAATCTCTTTCTATCAATTTCATCCCACTTCCTATCCACTGCTGTTTTGACAGCTCCCCCTTTCTTTTTAGAGCTCTTGCTAGCTGACCTTTTCAGTTTGTGTTGCTCTAGCTCACTCTCTTCTATCTCAGCAAGTACCCTGGCAATTGCAGCATCAGACTCTTCCTGATCTTTCTTTTGCTTAAGAAGTCTGGCCCTTTCATTGGCATCTTTAGAGCTCAATTCCAGTAGGTATGCTCTGTCAGCATTTGATTGCTCTTTCAACAACCTTTTCCTTTCTTGTTCTTCTCTCAACTCAGCCTGAAAGGTTATTTGTAATATCATTTCTTGCTCCCTGTCCTGTCTTGCCTTTATCTTTCTGGCAATTCTCTGATCTTTTGTTTCATCAGGACAAGGGGTATCTGAGGCTGAGTCAGAGGAAAGGCATGCTGTAGGGGAGGTATCTGATGTGGTAGTGTTGGAAGGAGTTGCTGTGGAGATTGGAGTTATAGTTGCTGGGGTAGGTGTGATTATTTGGACTGTTTGGGTTGTTGTGGTTGTAGTTGCTGTAGGTAAGGGTAGGTTTAGGGTTGCTGGTGGAGATGAAGGTGCAGCTACCTCAGATATGACATTATGTAATTGAGGATCACTGACCTGTTGTTTCTTTGATGGAGGAGTAGATGCAGGAGAGGTGTCACTGGTCCTTTTCCTTTTTATGACAGATGATATGGGTTGCTGATCCTCCATATTCACATCATCTTCATCATCTGATCCCTGACCATTTCCATGACCACCTCCCTGGCCATCATCATTATTATCATCATCATTATCATCAGCATCATGCATGATGGTATCATCCTTCTCATCATCAGATGCATTAGCTACTACATCCCTATTCATCCACTCCCAGCGAGCTAATTCGTAGCTCACTGAGGTACCCTCAATCCTGGCAGTATCATCCACTGCCCATTGCTGTATCAACCCATTGTAGTTCCTGAGTTCTTCAGCACTGAACTCAGGAAAGCTTTCAGCGACATCCACCATGTCAGTGGCTATCTCCATATCCACCCAATGCAGTTCAGCAACTGCAAGGGCCTCCAATTCAGGTTGCTCAGCGATAGGACGAAGTGCATAGGTAGTGAGCACAATGTCCCTGTGAGCCTTGTTTGACAGCGGATCAGTCATCTTACGGGGCATCTCTGGATCAGAGAGCAAGTCCTCTTCTTCACTCTCCCTCTGACTGGTTCGCTCAAACTGATCAACTGCCTTAAGTATCTGACCAGTGAAGTCTGCGTTTTCCTCACGCAGGGCAGCGACCTCAGCTCTAGTCTGTGTGAGCTGTGAAACAACCTGTGGAAGCACCTTAATAATTTTGTCAGTGTTATAAAGGTAGTTGGATACAGAGATGGCTAGGTCATTTTGGTTGGTGGTGAGCTGGGCAATAGCAGCAGCATGATTGGTAAAGTTGGTGTTGGAGGTGGAGGCTAGCTTAGTGACTGCATGGTTTATTGCAGCACTAGCATCAGCTACTGTTTGAACCCTCTCACTAACAGATGCACTCCATGGTTCAATGGAGTTGTACACATCAGTGAGAGCAGCAACAGCTTTCTGGAGGACAGAGACATTGCCAATAAGTGCCTCACGGTCGTCAGTGAGCATCTTAATTTGGGTTTGGGATTGGGCAATGTACTCCATCAGTAGCTGATCTGATGTGGAGTGAGTGGAGGTGTTTGGGGGAGTAGTTTGGGTAACAATAATGGGGGTAGGTGTAGATTGGGCTACCTGATCAGGGGGTGTGGTCTGATCAGCAGCAACTTGGATGTTGTCACTGGAGAAAGATGTGGGGGTGAGCTCTCTGATGGGTGAGTTGGAGGTAGGTGGAGGAATGGGTTGGGTGTCCTCAGAAGTGTCCATAGGCATGATTTCCTCATCATCAGCTTGTGATTTAGCTGGTTCATTGGAAATAGAAGTGGCGACCTGTATCTCACCATGGGTCAGTGGTGAGACATTGACAGTCGGTGCAGTGATAGGTGAGAGATGGCCCGGGTCTGTAGTCAGTGGTGTGACATCAGCTATGAGTGTGTTATCACTCACTGATGCCACTTGCCCTTTTAGTGAAATGTCACCCTTTTGTGAGGATGACAAGTGGCTGGGTTGACTCAAGCTAAGGGTGTGGGGTGCACCCGAATCACTGCTAACAGTGGTTTGATCCACTGCAGCTGTCTGTAGTTGTCCCTTTGTAGAGTCATTGGACTTTCGGGAGTCTAGTGAAGCAGGTAAAGTTGAGGGTTCAGCAGTGGTGCCCTCAGTAACTGAACGTACAGTCACTGATTCACCACTGGCATCCGCAGATGTCTTCTTTTTGCTATGTCCCTGATCCTTTAATGTCAGGGACCCTAATTTGGATCTTTTCTTGGGAGCAGTTGGTGGTTTCTTGATTGGTGGTTGACCAACAGTAGTCACTGGGGGTGTGGTCAGTGACGTGGTCGATGGGGGGGCAGCAACTGACATTTGTACAGCAGTTACAGGCTGGGGTGCAAGGATCCCCGGATGCTTCATAAAAGCAGGTAAAACCACAGTCGCTGGTTTTGAGAAAATTTGAGATCCTACCAAAGTGGGCTCAAATCCCTGAAATGATACCCTATCATAGGCAGCAAACTGATCCCTAAAGATCAGTGAGAGATACCTAGGGTAAGGTACATATTTTGCCCTGGCAGGCTCAGCGACTTTGGTGATCAGTTCATTGAAGATCACACTTGCATAGTCAACTCGTAGAGAGTTGACCAGTGACCAACTGATCTGTGCCTCCAGGGAGCTGAATTGATCATAGCTCCCTGATTTTGTGCCCAAAGATTGAATGAAATTAGTAAAAAGGGCATTCCAAACACCATCCATTTTGGTTTTATGGACCGTAGAGTACTTACGATTGCCACTGCCATCGACTGAGTACTTACACTCAATCTCAGTGAGCTCGACGAGGCCTTGTTTGGCAACGTCGCTCTCTGGCAGCGACTCGTATGACTCAGAGGTCGGCAGTTGTAAAATAGAGCGAATGGTGTTGGCAGTTATTATTATAGGTTGGGTACCATTGTCGATAAAACCCTGGAGTTGGAAAACACCAGAGACGACTGAGTGATTGCAGGTATACCAGAACTCACTGAACCATTCTGGGTTCATTTCCCCAGGAGACAAGGTAAGAGCAGGGAGGATAAAGTGGTTTTTCAAAAAGTTTATCACCTCCGCATACTCAGGTTTGGCACAGGTTACATTTCCCAAATAGTTAGATTTGGGAACTGTAACGACAAGGGTCTCGCTGACCGCAGAGGCTCGAAGAGCTTTAATCTCTAGGGTAGGAGTGTAGGCGTTATTGAAAATTTTTGTCCTTGCCATATTTGAAAAGAAGGTAGAAATTTGAAAAAGTTAGAAGTTTGCAGAGAAAAGATGAAGAAGATGAAGTTTAAAAAGTTAGAAAGCGTAAAGAATGAAAAGGTAGGGGTTTCGCTGCTTATATACGGTTGCTGGTGTAAAAAATGTGTGGTTATAACAAGTATATACGTGGTCAAAAAGTAAAAAAAAATAATAAAATAAGAGTGGTTGGTGGTAGTGGAGTAGGGTGATGATGGTAAGGGGTGGTAATATTAAATGTTGATGGGAGTGGTGAGCCGAAAAGGTATACGAGGTGTCAGAAAAAGTGTACCTTTTCGAGTTCTCATAAGATATTTTAGTAAAGTATTTATGAGAATATAAATCGTTACAAATTAAATACAAAATGTATTAATTGTAAGGAATATATGTCGAAATAAATGCAGTATTAAATATTAGCAAAACTTTCGCTGATACATCATGTCTCAGCGAGATGAAAATAAGTTATATCTTAAAATAAAATAAATATTATGTTTTACATTTGATGTCGCTGATCAAATTACAACTTAGAATACTAATCCAATCAGCTAGTCAAGTATGTGAAGCATAATATATAGTTTATTTATATGATATAAGGAATTTTCATGTGCAGTTACCAAGTATATAGTTTATTTATCATAACTATGCTAACTTATTGTTCTAGCTGATTACATCAGTGAGAATAATAGATCAGCGAGTTAAAAGAAATAAATTATTTATTCAGTAACTGCCTTTTTATTAAACAATCAGGTTTTAATCATTCAGGTTCAGCATGCCCAACTCGCTGATGAGAAAGGTGAATCTTTTCTCATCTAAAGGTTTTGTAAAAATATCAGCAAGTTGGTAATCAGTTGGAATGAAATGTAATTCAATGTCACCTTTCATGACGTGGTCCCTGATGAAGTGATATCTGACATCAATGTGTTTTGTCCTTGAGTGCATCACAGGATTGTTGGCTATGGCAATGGCACTCTGACTGTCACAATAAATTGGAACATTGCCAAAGTCAAAGCCATAGTCAGCGAGCTGATTCCTCATCCACAGAATTTGAGCAGTGCAGGCTCCAGCAGCGACATATTCAGCCTCCGCAGTGGAAGTTGAGACAGAATTTTGTTTCTTGCTTGACCAGCTTACAAGCTTTTCTCCAAGAAAATGACAGCTACCAGAGGTGCTCTTTCTGTCCATCTTGCATCCAGCATGATCAGAATCTGAATATCCCTTCAGTGAGAAATCTGAACCATATGGGTACCAGAGACCAAGATTTGGTGTACCCTTCAGATATCTGAATATTCTTTTGACAGCGAGCAAGTGGGATTCCTTTGGATCAGCTTGATATCTAGCACAGAGACAAGTGGAAAACATAATGTCTGGTCTACTAGCAGTTAAATACAGCAGTGACCCGATCATTCCTCTGTAAGCAGTGATGTTTACAGATTTACCATCAGGATCAGCATGTAATTTGACTGCAGATGACATTGGTGTAGCAAGGGATGAGCAGTTGGTGAATTCAAATTTCTTTAATAAATCTTTAACATATTTTCCTTGATTTATAAAAATACCAGTTTTGGTTTGCTTTATTTGCAGACCAAGAAAAAATGTTAGTTCACCCATCATGCTCATCTCATAACTTTTAGTCATGAGGTTACTGAACTCCTTGCACATGTCATTGTTAGTAGACCCAGAGATAATATCATCAACATAAATTTGGACTAATATAACATCTCTCTTATCCTTTTTAATAAAAAGTGTGCTATCAATCTTACCTCTGACATACCCACAGTTAGTTAAGAAGGTAGAAAGAGTGTCATACCAAGCTCTGGGAGCTTGTTTTAGTCCATATAAAGCTTTATCCAGTTTATATACATAACCTGGATGCTTGGGATCAGTGAATCCAGGTGGTTGCTTCACATACACTTCTTCCTGTAGCTTGCCATTCAAGAAGGCACTTTTCACATCCATTTGATATACCTTGAACTTCTTGTGAGCTGCATATGCTAAAAACAACCTGATTGCCTCAAGCCTAGCAACTGGTGCAAAAGTTTCATCGTAATCAATTCCTTCTTGCTGACAGTAACCTTGTGCAACCAGTCTAGCCTTATTTCTTATAACAACACCATCAGCATCCATCTTATTTCTGAACACCCATCTTGTTCCAATTACTGATTTCCCAGCTACTTGAGGTACTAACTTCCACACTTTATTCCTTTCAAACTGAGATAGCTCTTCTTGCATGGCAGCTATCCAATGATGATCAGTGAGTGCCTCATCAATTTTCTTAGGCTCAATCAGTGACACAAAACTTACAAACAAGCAAAAGTTAGCAGATGCTGATCTGGTCTGGACCTTGGACTGAGGATCACCAATAATCAATTGATTATCAATATGTCTAGTCCACTTAGTCACTCGCTGAGGTTCAGCAGTGACTTGATTATTCATGGGTGATCCACCAGACATATCAGCATTAGAAGCAATGTTTAAGCTTTGATTTTGAAAATGAGTGTTATTATTTTGATGCAAATGATGAGATGATGATGATGGGATATCAACAGGCAAAGATGAAGTTCCTGAATTATTCTCAGCTAAAGTAGAGCCAGAAGTATCTTCAGAGACATCATCTTCCCTTTCAGAATCTGAAGGATGAATCTCATGCTTGTCATCACTGATTGAATTAAAAATAAGGTTTTCATAATCTTTTGGATTAGTGAGTGATTCATCATAAGATTCATCAAAGGTAACATCCATTGATTCTTCAATACATTCCCTTCTTTTATTGTAAATTCTGAAAGCTTTTGAAATGATTGAGTAACCAACAAATATACCTTCATCAGCTTTGGGATCAAACTTTCCTAAGTGATCTCTTTTGTTTAAGACATAGCAGGTACTGCCAAAAACATGAAGAAAACTTATGTCAGGTTTTCTCCCCCTTAACATCTCATAGGCTGTCTTATCATGTCTCTTGACAATTAGAGACCTATTCTGAGTGTAGCAGGCAGTGTTAACTGCTTCAGCCCAGAAGTGGGTCTTAAGACCACCATCTATGAGCATTGACCTTGCTGATTCAATCAAGGTTCTATTTCTCCTCTCTGCAACACCATTTTGTTGAGGTGTTCTAGGTGCAGAGAAGTTTTGAGAAATACCTTTTGAATCACATAAACTTTCAAGGTCAATATTTCTGAATTCAGTGCCATTATCACTTCTTAAATGCTTAACTGAGCAATCATTTAAGTTTTCCATCTTTTTGATAAAGGATATAATTTCCTGTGTTGCATTACTTTTGGCTTTGAGGAAGAATATCCAAGTATATCTGGAATATTCATCCACAATAACCAAGCAATACCTTTTTCCACCAAGACTAGGAGAACTCACTGGACCAAATAGATCCATATGCATCAGTTGAAAGCATTCTGTCACTGAAGATGTTTGCTTGCTTTTGAAAGAAGAGCTGTGATGCTTTCCCTTTTCACACGCTGAACAAAGCTTGTCTTTATCAAAGGTGAGCTTTGGAAGACCATTGACCAAGCCATTTTTGCTGAGCTTGTTGATGGGCTTGAAGTTCAGGTGAGAAAGTCGCTTATGCCATAACCATTTTTCTTCTGAAACGGTTCTGGAATAAAAGCATGTTCCTGATTGTGCTGAGTCCATAATGACTACATATGTATTTCCTTTCCTTTGAGCACCCAGGACAGCACTTCCATTTTTGTTGTAAACAACTCCAGCTTCATGATCAAACAACACTTTATTCTTGGCATCGCAGAACTGACTGATGCTTAATAAATTATGCTTCAGTCCTTCAACATATGCCACCCTCTTAAACATCACATTTCCATTGGTCAAGACCCCATACCCTCTGGTCTTACCAATGTTGTTATCACCAAATACTACATCAGGACCTCTTTCATCCTGGTAGTCGCTGAGCAGGGACTTACATCCGGTCATATGTCTGGAGCACCCACTGTCCAGATACCAGATTGTTTCTCTAAGATCATTAGTTACTGGAGTGTCAGAACTGAGGTTGCTGAATAACTTTTGATCAGTAGTACTGATGTGAACTGGATTAATTGTTGACTCATTTATGCTCAAGTCTTTCAGTTCATCAATACTTGCAGTTATATCACTGTTGTCAGTGACCAGCGAGCTTTTAACAAAGTGATTTGGTTTAGGCTCGCTGAAGACTGACATTGGTTCAAAGACGAAGTTTGAAAAGGATTGATCAGGCTTGAATATTTGATCAATGCTTGTGGCATCAGCTAGAGAAGCAGCAGTGTCATAATCACCTCCCAAAATAGCTTTTACTTGTTTTGGAATTTGATTATTGACACACTGATTTACATTTAATGCAGATTTGCACCATGACTTTATAACTTCATTGAGTTGAGAAAATTTAGTTTCAAAACTTATTTTCTCTTGAATGCACATTTGATTTGCATGTATTTGTGCATCAAGTTCAAGTTTTAGATCTTTCATTTTCAACAAATTTTCTTCTTGAAGTTTAAGTTTAGATGTTAAGTCATTGATCATGCATTCTTGCCTTTTCTGAATATCATGAGCATTTGATAGATCAACTATCAAAGTCTCAAAGATATTCTCCTTTTCAGTCACTGAAGCTGATTTAAAACAATGTACCTTGTAGAGAGTTTCTGGATCCCAGCCGGATGCTGAACATTTCTTAGCTACTTCTTTGATGTTATCATGGAAGTCAGCATCATCAGCCATCAGGCAGTAATCTCTATCTAAGCAAATCATAGCTTCTTCTTCATCAGATGATGAGGTTGAGTCAGAGTCGCTGAAGGATCCTTCTTCAGCGACGAATCCTTTTCCCTTTCTCTTGCCAACTTTGGACATAGCTTTCAGCTTCTTGTATTTTGACTTGTACTTGTTGTACTTGTCATTTCTGAAACTGGGCCTTTGTTCAGGGAGAGGATTGACAGCTTTGGATCTACAGTCAGCTGCAAAGTGACCAGGTTTGCCACATTTTAGCAGTCACCTTTTGACTTTGAGATATCACTTGATGATGCACCAGCAAATTTGTTGAACCTTGTGTTCTTTCTGAAATTTGCAACCATCATCGCCATATCTCTTTCCAGCTTTTCCAGTCCTTCTTCATAGCTGATTTCAGATTGACTGTCAGCAGCACAACCTTCCTCATCTGCAATCAGTGACTTTGAACTCATCTGGGTGATCTTAACTTTCTGCCTTTGATCAATCTCTTCTAGCTCAGCTACAAGGGCATTAGAAATCTTTTGACTGCCTAGTGCAGCACGAATGTGCTCACTTTGATCAGCCTGTTTTTCAGATTGTTCCCAGTTTAATAATATACCATAAACTTGAGTTAGATTGAGAGAAGTATAATCATTACATTGTCGAGTACATGTTGCAATGGTACCCCAAACTTTTCTAGGCAGCAGTTCTAGAAATTTTTCAACAACAAATCTTTGGTCTTTACCTATATTAGCCTTTTCCATTTTATTTATTAAAGCTTGATATCTAGTATAGGTGGAGGCCAGTGACTCATTGGGTTCCATGGCAAACAGTTCATACTGACGAGTCAGATTTACTTCTCTACAGCGAATGATGTCGGGGGTTCCAATATAGATATTTCTTAGAGTGTCCCACATATGTTTCGCTGTACTGCACAATCTGATGGACTCAAACACTTCATCAGGAAGTGACATGCTTATGTATATTTTAGCTTGTTTATCCAGCCTAACCATACGCCTATCCTCATCTGTCCATTGTTCCTCCCTCTTTGGCATAACCATTTCTGGTAGTGCAGGAGTGGTTGCAGTGGCTGCAACGGCAGGAATAATGACAGTGGGGGTGTGAGGACCGTCAGTTATTATAGAACAAAGACGATCATCAACAAGGTCTAAGAACATCATCATCCTGGACATCCAGGTTTCAATTCTTGATGGGTCAAATGCTGGAGGTTTTGTAGTGGAGCCATTTCCCTTCTGGTACTCAGAATCAACACAACTGTATTTAACGGATTCCATTGCAGATCTGGTTAAATTATATTTTAAACCAACTCTGCTCTGATACCAATTGTGAGTCCCTAATCACTATTATGTTAGTGATTGTGAATCGTTAACAGTGAGTTAATTGTAGAAGGGGGGGTTGAATACAATTAAAAACTTTTCTTTTCTTTTATAATGAGTTATCTTTGTTTAACAAGTTTTTAACCGTATTAAGGTAACAACAATATGAACACAAGTATGTATATAAGATAAACAGTTCAGATGCTGATACAAATGTAGCTGAAAGATAAATTCTTTCATCTCTGTTGATTTGCGGAATAGATTAGCCAAAGCTAATCTAAATCAAACAATACAGCTATTACAAAGAGATGAGCAGTAGTGGACAAACACGCTAACTGCTCACTCGCTGAGATAAGCTAGTAGTGGACAAACACGCTACTAGATCACTCGCTGGTGTTACTTGTATCTTAGACAAACTAGTCACTGACAAACAAGTGACAATACAAGTAATCGACACAAAATGAAGTACAACATACTACGCTATTTATAGACACTGAAATCCTTGATTTCCGGATCTGATGGACACGTGTCGCTGCTTGATTGGAGAGGTAGTTGAGATGTGATATATCATGGCACGACATTCTGTCTTGGGAAATATCACCTTGTACCATAGACCAATCAAAAGCTTCCACGTTACTCTTTTCAAGTTACGAGGAACACGTGCTGCGCCGTAGTAACGCCGAATGTTGACTTCTTATTTAATGCGGCATTTAATGCTGCAGTCACTGATAGATGTATCAAATATAATATTTTATATTTTTATTTTGTAGATGCTCTCCAGATTTGCTATGTAAAGTTAGAATAATGAGATTTTCATTATTTTAGACTGTTGTACAAATTTGTACATTTTACTGCGCGTATCCAATTGGGTGCCAAATTTCAGTCGAATTTCAAATTCATATTTTGAGGTAATGTTCTGAATACTTTCAAACAAATGAGAAAAATAGAACTTTTGAAATTTTGACCTCTGGGATCGTTTTAAATTTTATTCTGTTCGTTTTATAATACATTTGATATAAAACGTATATTTAAATTATTTCATCTATATGTTATAGATATATTAATACTCGTAATTAATAATTGAATTATTAATTATTTTGGGTCATCAACTTGTGTTATATATTTTTATCGGGTTCGTTCAGATACGTTTGTACGCGATTATTATTATTATTAATCACATAATATGTAATACTTTTTGTTTAAAAGTATTGGGCTTGCTTGGCTTACAACACATCGAAAGTTTTGTTTTAAACTTAATCAGTAAATTAGCGTAAGAATGCACATGCTTAAATGTTAATCAGTACCTAATTTGGAGAGTTGTCACATTCTCCCCCCGTTAGGGAAATCTCGTCCCGAGATTTAATTCGTGTCGTGAGTTCAGTCACGGTTTCAAATAGTTGAGGATACTTCTTGCGCATTTCATCCTCACGTTCCCAGGTGAACTCCGGGCCATGTTTCGAGTTCCAACGAACTTTAACTAGTTTGATTCGTTTGTGTCGAAGTTTCTACGTTTTCGTGTCCATAACTTCGATAGGTTCCTCCACAAAATTTAGTTTTGAGTAAATGAAGACTTCGTCAGGAGGGATGATAAGTGTTTAATCGGAAAGACACTTTTTCAAGTTAGATACATGAAAGGTGTCATGGATACTACTAAGCTCTTGCGGTAGTTGAAGCTTGTAGGCGACAGGACCAATCCTCGCAAGGATTTCGAACGGCCTGATGTATCGTGGGTTAAGTTTTCCTCGTTTTCCAAATTGTGCAACCCCTTTCCAGGGTGCTACTTTGAGTAGGACTTTGTCACCTATTTGAAACTCTAAAGGTTTCCGTCTGTTGTCGGCATAACTCTTTTGTCGGTCTCGTGCTGTTTTCAATCGGTTAAGCACTTGAGATATCTTGTCCGTAGTTTCTTGGACTATCTCAGGACCCGATAATTGTCTGTCGTCCAACTCTGCCCAACAGAGTGGCGATCGGCACTTGCGTCCATACAATGCCTCAAATGGTGTCATCTGTATGCTGGTGTGATAACTGTTGTTATAAGAAAATTCTGCTAGAGGTAGGTGTGTATCCCAATTACCTCCAAAGTCTATCACACATGCTCTTAACAGGTCTTCGAGCGTTTGTATCGTTCGCTCGCTTTGGCCGTCGGTTTGAGGATGGTAGGCAGTACTCATATCAAGTCGAGTACCCAGTGCCTGTTGCAGTGTTTGCCAAAAGCGAGATGTAAATCTAGCATCTCTGTCAGAGATAATGGATAATGGCACTCCATGTCTCGAAACAATTTCTTTTATATAGATTCTGGTCAGCTTTTCCATCTTATCCGTTTCCTTGATGGCTAGAAAATGAGCTGACTTGGTCAGTCGATCCACAATCACCCATATGGTGTCCATTCCAGATGATGTTTTGGGTAGTTTTGTGATGAATGTTAAGAAAGTGATTGAAAAGTGTGATGACCTCTAACACCAGCTGCAACTAAGCTATTTGAGGCTATCAAGAGAGAGTGATCGCGGCCTGAATGGTCGGTCAGGAAATCGCTTCCTGGTCGTTGCGGACCTCACTCTCGAGGTGGGCGATTGGAGGGTGGTTTTAAATTTTTAATAGTCGGGGGGAGCCAAAACCTTCCGAACTACTTACTATTACTAGGTACGAATACCTGATATTAGTATGTGGTAAGGATGATCCAGGGTCGTTCCTCACGACGGTAGAATTAAAACGGAACTCGTTCGGATAACTTAGTACTTAAGCTGAGGCTTTGGATAGTTTGATAGGTATTTGTTTTTGGTATTTTCTAAATTAACTACAGTACAGAAAAGTAAATACTAAACTACAGATAGGGTAAGCAAATAGATAGAGATTGTGATTGCTGAAGTTTCAATATTCAGGAATCGGGATGATGTTCATAATAAAAGATGATTGGAGACTTTCCTTTAATAAAATTAACAGAGGTTTGGTGTCAACACTAGTATCCTACGATTTAAGTGGAAAACCTAAGTCGCATGTCACTGAATACTAGGTTATCATGAGTCTGATCAGATCAGGCTGCTCAGTCCCCCAACACTGTCCGATGAGGACAAGTGACCCGTCTTGGAGTTAACTCCTGGGCGCATGAATAAGGCAACAGACCGATATTTAATTTCTGACCTTTCTTAACACCTAATTCTAATTGATTTTATTAAGGGTCTTACTATTGCTTGCTAATGTATGTTAAACTGTCAGTTATGTTGGATCAAGGGGTTTAAGCATCCTACACTACAGCTGAATGTTTGCTTTCTTTTCAAGATCCCTTATATTTAATCGAGGAGCACAAATACTTCTGTCAAGGTGTAGACCCTCATTTGCGATCAAACGTTCATCCCTAGGTTCGTTTCACGGTGTATACTACGTTTTTCAGCAGTTCCACAACTTTTATATATACCTAGACCATGTTCAGGAAGGGTGACTTTCAGGTATTCACGGTGTCATATGCTTACGACCGGTCCGTAGCTTCCACGCATTTGTACTCCACCAATGGTGTTTCCATCGCTATACTAAGTACTGGGCCGTTTTACAGCATGTCCACAGCTTCATACAAAAACACAGATAACTATCTACCGATACTAGGGTTAGCTAAGTCCTAATACTAAAGTAATAGCCATGTGAAAGCTTGGAAAGGGTAGATTGGGTGGTTTAGATCTACCGCTTGAAAAGTTTAACCCGATACATAACATAACAATTTCCAATCACATATATTAATTAAAGATTAATTTAACATCATCCATACTCCTAAATATCTACATTTCAACAATCATAATATTACACTACTCAATAAACATGACAATAAGTAAAGCACATACCATAATATTACGCATGGATAAATCAGACATAATAACAGTATGAGGGAATAGATATCACCGGATAATAGAGCAGCGTAACAAGAGAATAAAACTTGCAATCCTTGAATAAAAGCTTGAACACCAATACTCCTTGATTACAACAGCTACTTTCTACTCTAATCTACTAGCTACCCACTAACTACTCTCTAACTTCCTAGAGAGAGAAGTTAGAGAGAGAAACTAACTAATTAAGAAAGAAAATTACAAGAATGTGTAAAAGTGAGAGTGAATTGTTTGATGAGTTGATTGATGAATTGGTTGATTGGTTGATGAGAAATGAGGAGGTTTAAGCACCTATTTATAGGCTTCCAAGATACGATTTTACACTTAACACCCTCGCTCCAGTTTAACACTGAAATACACCCCCGAGCTATAAAATTCGACACCAACAGGGGCGTATTCGACACCAAATAGGGCGTATTCGGTAGAAAATAGGGCATATTCGGTAGCAAATAGGGCGTATTCGGTAGCAAACGGGGCGTATCCGGCACCATAGAGGGGGTATACCACCCCTATAGGGGGTATACGGCCCTACATAGGGGTATACGGCCCCATAAAGGGGGTATACGGCCCCTGTGGGGTGGTATCCCCTTGGTCCGTGGTCTTGTGTGCTGAATCGTAAGTCTTGTGCACTGGTAGAACTTCGTTTGGCCATAACTTCTTCATTCTTGATCCGTTTTCAGCGTTCTTTATATGCACGTGATCGTAATTACCTGAAGATCATTATGAACTAATCAAAGAATAATTCAAGGTAATATGCTAAAAAGTGCTCGTAGAACGTGACCGTATCATTTATGCTTTATTTTGTACGTTATTTAGCCATTTTACTTGATTTTTGAAGCAATGCCTTATTTTTAGCCTTAATAATGAATTATGGTGAAAAAGTATTGATATTGAATGATTTCATCCATTTTGGGGCTAAAAAGGTGAGAATTATGTACGCAAAAACGTGACTTTTTATGTCAAATCAGAGAGGCATGGAAGTATCAAGTTACATGGTGTGGGAGTCAGAAGTATCAGGTAAATGGTCCATCAAATGATCAGTGTGTGGTTGACATTGGGGAAAAAAGTTGTGCATGCGGAAGGTGGGAGATAACAGGGATGCCATGTAAGCATGCTGTTGCAACAATTTGGAACATGGTTGTGAATGGCAAGGAGGTTGGTTTACCAGAATCTTGGGTGCATCATGTCTACTGGTTAGACACATGGAAGAAGACCTACAGTTTTACCATTAATCCAGTGAATGGAAGAAACATGTGGGCTAAATCAAAGGTGCCAACTACTTCGCTACTACCATTGCAACAACCAACTCCTGGTAGGCCTACCAAAAACAGAAGGAAGTCAGCAGATGAGAAGGAAATCTTGGATGTTTGTGGTAAGTTGTCAAGAAAGGGAAAGAATGTTCAATGTGGTAAATGCAAAGAGTTTGGTCGTAATCAAAGGGGTTGTAAAGCTGAAACTACTGTTGGAGCTGCTGCAACTAAGAAAAGTGGTAAGAGGAAAAATGCAACATCATCAGAGGGTGGAAGCAAGAAGAAGAAGAAGGAATGTGGATCAACAAGTGGAACCAAATGTTAAGTTTGTTGCAGTCATGTTAATTTGAACTTATGTAATGCTACTTATGTCTTTTGTTAATTTGTGGTGAACTTATGTAGTGGTGTAGTCACCCGTTGTTTGTGGTGAACTTATATTATATATGCATTATATAAATATAGGCCTCATTCTTTCTAACGTTTGTCTCAGAATGGCAAACACACCACCCAACTCATCACGCTCTCATCCGTATGGATCACGAAACCCAAGGGTTGCTAGGAGGAACACCAGGTTGCTTCGAGCTGACCCATATCCCATTCATTTCACTTTGTCGGACTTAGCCACTAGGCTATACCGTCATGAGCAACGACTTGATACTATGGATATTGAAATCCAAGAAACCAATGAAAACTGGAGACTCACATCACTCGAACGTATCAATCAAGTCTCCGAAGATCATGAAAATACCGTCAACCACATGGACACCCTTGATAACCGTCTGGGTGAAACCATCGAAACTATGGAGGTTGTCCACAACCAAGTGATTGAAAACCAAAACGAAATCTCTGTCCTACAATCAAGGTTGAATCAGTGCGAGACACGTCAAAGGGAAACCGAGGACGCCCTCCAAATGGTTAGCAGACTTGCAGAATCTGTGGATCATCTCACCGCACTACTACCACAACTCAATCTACGACAGGATTAGCTTAGGCTAAATCTGTACTTTATCATTCTTTCGTAGGACCTATGTAATTTGACCGGATGTAATAATTCCCGGCACTTTTGTAAAACTTCTAAGTCTGTGACTTTTGAAACTCCTAACTAGAAATTGTCTGTAATCATTCGACTTCGTATCATGAATTTACAATTTCTCCCGATATTTCTAAATTGTGAATTTACCATGTGAGGTTGTATATTACCACTTTTATATATATACATCTATCGTGCTTATTATTCTGGTACCACCTCTCATGTACCTTTAATTCTCTCTTGAAGAATCATGCCGCAAAAGAAGAAAAGTTACAGTGATGCTGAAATTGCTGCCATCGTTTCCCGAGCTGTGGCCAAAGCCCTGGTTACTCGGGATTCGCCACAAAACTCCAGGAGGAGTAATGATACTCCAGAAATTACTCCTGTCATCAAGCCTTGTTCTTACAAGGATTTTCTCAGCTGCAAACCACTAAATTTCAAGGGCACGGAAGGTGTCATCGGTCTAATCAGGTGGATCGAAAGGATCGAATCTGTCTTCGATTTGTGCAACTGCATGGAAGACAACAAGGTCAAATTCGCTGCTTACACCTTTCAAGAAGGTGCACTCACAAGGTGGAATACTCATGCCAGTTCTGTGGGCATTGATGTAGCAAACCAACTCCCCTGGGCAGACCTGAAGAAAATGCTAAGGAACGAATATTGCCCCACCGAGGAACTCCACCGGTTGGAGGAAGAATTCTGGCATTTAACTGTTCAAGGCAATGATATTGCTGGTTACACCACCAAATTCCAGCAACTCGCCCTTCTATGTCCGGGTTTGGTAGACACGGACGAAAAACGTATCAAGAAATACATCCGCGGCCTCCCAGTGAACATCCATGGAAATGTCACCTCATCCAAGCCAACCACCATCCAAAGTGCTATCCGGCTTGCACATAAACTCATGGCGATGATTGTCAGCCGTGAAGCATCCACCACCCCTTCCAACAACAAACGCAAACCTACTGAACACCACGACCAAACAAACAAGAAACCCAATACCATCCAAGCTTACACCTCCAACACTGAACCCAAACGCGGGTATACTGAGAACAAACCTTATTGTTCCAAGTGTAATCGCCACCAAGAGGGTCAATGCAATACCCCTTGCAATACCTGAAGGAGGCATGGGCACTCCACCAAAGATTGCTGAGCTCCCAAATCCAACAACAATACCTCCAACAACAACAACACCAGGCCGCCTAGAGCCTGCTTTGAATGTGGTAACACCGGGCACTTCAGGAATGAATGCCGAAAGCTGAGAACAACAACAACAACAACAACAACAACAACAACGCTAGAGGTAGAGTCTTCATACTCAACTCTGGGGACGCCCGCGAAGACCCAAATGTGGTCTCGGGTATGTTCCTCCTCAACAACTTAACTGCTTCTATTCTATTTGATACTGGTGCCGATAGAAGCTTTATTTCTGATGAATTTTACCCATTGATTGACATCACCCCTGTTTCTCTAGATGTTAAGTACACTGTAGAACTAGCGAACGGTAAACTCATAGAAACCGATAGTGTGATACCTAATTGCACTATAAACCTAGCAAACGAAACCTTTTCAATCGGTCTTATGCCCGTTGAAATTGGAAGTTTTGACGTCATCATAGGAATGGACTGGTTGTCCAAACACTGAGCCTAAATTGTTTGTTACGATAAGATCGTTCGCATTCTTCTCTTCGCCGGTAGAACTTTGATCATACAGGGGGAGACTGGTAGGACGAGACTAAACATCATCTCTTGTTTGAAAACCCGAAAATTTCTACGAAAAGGGTATCCAGCAATCCTCACACACATCATAGAGAAAAAGTTAGAGGAGAAGCGACTTGAGGATGTGCCCATCGTTCGAGACTTTCCAGAAGTCTTTCCCGAAGAACTGCCTGGTCTGCCACCGCCAAGACAGGTCGAGTTCTCAATCGATCTCGTGCCAGGTGTTGCACCCGTGGCTCGAGCACCATACCGATTAGCCCCATCCAAACTTCAGGAGCTGTCAACCCAGTTACAGGAACTCCTGGATAGAGGTTTCATTCGACTGAGTTCTTCACCTTGGGGAGCTCCGGTCTTATTCGTGAAAAAGAAAGACGGTTCTTTCCGAATGTGCATCGACTACTGAGAGTTGAACAAATTGACCGTCAAGAACCGATATCCACTCCCTCGCATCGACGACCTGTTTGACCAACTATAAGGGTCGAGTATTTATTCAAAGATTGATCTTCAATCAAGTTATCATCAACTTCGAGTTCACGACACCGATATCCCGAAAACTACTTTCTGAACTCGTTACGGGCATTATGAATTTCAGGTGATGCCCTTCGGTTTAACAAATGCACCAACTGTATTTATGGATCTTATGAATCGGGTGTGCAAACCTTACCTCGATAAGTTTGTCATTGTCTTCATCGATGACATTCTCATATACTCGCGAAATGAACAAGAACACGCGCAACACCTCAAAACCGTCCTAGAACTACTCAGACACGAGGAGTTATATGCCAAATTCTCCAAGTGTGAGTTCTAGATACAATCCGTTCAATTCCTTGGACATGTTGTTAATAGTCAAGGAATCCATGTCGATCCATCGAAAATCAAGGCTATCATATGCTTGCAAGCACCAACATCTCCAACCGAAGTACGCCAATTCTTGGGTCTTGCTGGGTACTATCGGTGATTCATCGAAAATTTCTCGAAAATAGCTCAACCACTCACAACCCTGACTGAGAAAGACAAAAAGTTCGATTGGACTAATAAACAAGAGTCAGTATTTCAACTCCTGAAACAAAAGCTTTGCAGTGCTCCTATTCTATCATTACCCGAAGGCACCGATGACTTCGTGGTATACTGCGATGCTTACCACCAGGGTCTCGGTTGCGTGCTGATTCAACGAGACAAGGTCATTGCTTACGCCTCGCGACAACTCAAAATCCACGAAAAGAACTACACCACCCACGATCTCGAGCTAGGAGCTGTTGTTTTTGCTCTCAAAATATGGAGACATTACCTCTACGGCACTAGGTGTACAATCTTCACCGACCACAAAAGTCTCCAACACATCTTCAATCAAAAGGATCTCCACATGAGGCAACGTCGATGGGTCGAGTTGCTCACCGACTACGATTGTGAGATCAAATACCATCCGGGTAAGGCAAATGTTGTTGCCGATGCCCTCAGTCGAAAAGAACGAACGAAACCACTTCGAGTCCAAGCCCTCAGTATGACCATTCACAATGATCTAAACATTCAGATTCTCACTGCTCAACTCGAAGCTCTGAAACCCGATAACATAAAAAACGAAGCCTTTCGAGGCATGGATAAACAATTTGAAATCAAACCTAACGGAGTTAGGTACCTCTCTAACCGAATCTGGCTTCCTAGTTTTGGGAACCTGCGAGACTTGGTGATGGATGAAGCTCACAAGTCTAAATACTCTATCCACCCGGGATCCGACAAAATGTATCACGGAATCAAAGAGTTCTATTGGTGGCCGAACATGAAAGCTGAAATTGCCACATACGTCAGCAGGTGCCTTACTTGCTCAAAAGTCAAAGCCGAATATCAAAAACCTTCTGGTTTACTCCAACAACCCAGCATTCCTGAATGGAAATGGGAACAAATTGCCATGGACTTCATAACCAAACTACCCAAGTCAACGAGCGGATGCGATACCATTTGGGTGATCGTTGATCGTCTCACAAAATCTGCTCTCTTCTTGGCAATCAAAGAAACCGACAAAATGGAATGCCTCACGCGAATCTACATCAAAGAGATTGTTTCTCGACATGGTGTTCCAATCTCAATTATCTCCGATAGGGATAGTCGTTTCACATCTCACTTTTGGCAATCGCTTCAAAAATCATTGGGTACCCGTCTCGATATGAGTACCTCATACCACCCTCAAACCGACGGCCAAAGTGAACGAACAATTCAAACACTGGAAGACATGCTACGTGCTTGCGTAGTTGACTTCGGTGTAAACTGTGAAAAACATCTACCATTGTGCGAGTTTTCGTACAACAACAGTTATCACACCAACATAAAGGCTGCACCCTTCGAGGCACTCTACGGTCGTAAGTGCCGCTCACCGATTTGTTGGATCGAAGTTGGAGACAGTCAACTCACTGGTCCTGAGATCATTCACGAAACTACTCAAAAGATCTTCGAGATCCAAAACAAACTCAAAGCCGCCCGTGATCGTCAGAAAAGTTATGCTGACGTGAGACGCAAACCACTCGAGTTCCAGGTTGGGGATCAAGTGCTACTCAAAGTTTCACCTTGGAAAGGTGTTATCCGATTCGGTAAACGCGGGAAGTTAAATCCCAGATACATTGGACCATTCGAGATCCTCGAGAGGATTGGTTCAGTGGCATATCGATTGCAGCTGCCACCCGAACTCAGCAGCGTGCATCCCACTTTTTACATTTCTAACTTGAAGAAATGCCTGTCTGATGAGACACTCATCATTCCACTCGACGAGATTCGCGTCGATGACAAACTTCACTTCGTTGAAGAACCCGCTGAAATCATGGACCGTGAGGTCAAACAAAGTCGTATTCCCATTGTCAAAGTCAGGTGGAATTCACGGCGTGGGCCGGAATTCACCTGGGAACGGGAGGACCAAATGCGATACAAGTATCCTCAGTTATTTGCTGATGCTACTTCAAACACGACTTCAAGTTAAATTTCGGGACGAAATTCTCCTAACAGGGGGAGAATGTGACACCCGCCAAATTAGGACTAGAGATTAGTTCCTAATCAATTGTTAATACATGTAATTAGTTTTGTATTAGGCTAATTAATGTATCGAATTATATATTGATAAAAATATACAGTAATGCAATTTGATTAAATCGTACGCGACCCAAATCGAATGTAATTCGATTCAATTTATATGGATGTTGGTGAACAATTTTATTAAATAATGTAATATTATTTAGTACAAACATTATATCCAAAATATTATTTTGATAATATTTCATAATTAGTTTGTATCGTACAAATAAACGTCCACACGATTAAAATTTTAAACACACAAACAAACGAAACCATTTAAGTTATTAAGTATTTGGTAAAATACTTCAACAAAAATATTGAATAAACATTCGTATTTTAAAACATATATTTAAACGTATAAAATTATTATTTAACGTTTAAACGATCGGGAAAACGAACATCGCACGCAGCGCAAACGCGGGGATTAAAATTTGGGAGATTCCCCTCCCCCTTCTTCCCAAAAATCTGCTCCTTCCCCCCCCCCCCCCCCCCCCCCCCCCAATTTCCCCTCACTTTTTCATTTATCATCTCTCTCTTCCACCTCCTTTCTCTCTTTTCTATCTAACCATAACCACCACACCACCAGCACTTAAATCACCAATATAACACCACCACACAACATTAAATCATCTAGCTCGTTTGGAAGAAAACGTTCACGGAGTCACAATCTACATTTCCCTCTTTTCGGATTCCTCCGGCGTTAAGTTTGTAAGTTTTCGACAAAACCCGAAACACTCCGATTTTACTCATTTTCACTTGGTTATGGGTTATTTAAGCTTAAAATGTCCAAATATGGGTTGGGTAAAAGAATCAGACCAAACGGTCACCGGAAAACATGTTTTTGGCTCAATTCCGGCCAACAGCTCGTTGTGTCGCAGAGGATCCAGGCCACCTGCGACACAAGCCCTTATGTCGCAAAACCCCCACTTATGTCGCATAGAGCGACACAAGTGACTATGTCGCAAACCCTTCGGATGTCGCATTTAGCGACACAAAACACTATGTGGCAAAACCTATTTCCGTCGCATATAGCGACACAATATTTTATGTCGCATAAATTGCGGATGTCGCACTTAGCGACACAAGCCCTTATGTCGCAGATATGATCTGCGACACAATAGATTATGTCACACCTAGCGACACAATTCTTATGTCGCACGTAGTGTCGCATGAAACAGAACCAAGAAAACACATATTTTACAAGTGTCGAGACCTAAAATTTTATCACTTTATTTCACCCAAATTCAAGTCCAGGTGCGTTTTTCAACCAGGGGCCAGCCCCTTGGACCCCGCCAGGGGTTGCCACCCCTGGGACCCCGCTAACCAGGGGCGCTGCCCCCGGACCCCCGTCACCTAAAGTTTATAAATAGTTTTAAGTATAACACTTTGAAATCATAATAATAATAGTTGAGATTATTATTACAAACAATCACCAACGAGTCGTACACGTTTTCAAAACATAACCAAATCAACCAAATTGTAGTAATTTGGACATTCTAGTTGAAAGAACAACTACAAAGGTAGTCTTTATAGATACCTTCTCACATTTATAACCATCACGTGTCGTGAACACCCTCAGGTTACAAGTCTTCGGATATCGATTCTCGGCTAATTAACTCAAGTTTAATTAGTTAAACTCTTCAGACTCAGGTGAGTCTCATAGCCCATATTTTACTAGTTTTACTCAGGGGTGTGATATCATTGCTCGTTTTATTTTAACTATATGAGCGCTAGTACGAAAACAAATAATTACTACATGAGTTATCTCACTAATCTTTTAAAGCCCTCCTCAACATAGTTTAGTAATACGTTGTAGCGTGAATATTAGTATATGGTACCATATAGGACCGACCCTCCTCATCCGGGTTAGCATGTACTAACTGGGTAAACGGATGTACTAATATTTGTTTAGACGAGTGTAGATTAGGCACTCGTGGGAGGCACCTCGATCAGGATTCCTTAAATGTGGACCTAACACCTCGAGTTAAGCTCAGACTATGTGCTCATGGCTGTAAAACTTTTATTTTGATTAATTGCAATCTTGTGGTTCATACGATATATGTGTTGACATACAAACTTGTGAGCTCACCAGTGTTTCGCTGACCCATTTTAGCATGTATCACAGGTACTTAGCAGTAGGTTGGACTGCCATTCAGGATATCATTAGCTTGAGTCATCATGCAAAACATTCATAGATTTAGCTGTATTATTATATTTTGTATAGATTAATTATGTATGTAAATCTCTCAATCCAGGAACTGAGCTAATGTAAACTATATTTTGATGTGAACTTGATTTTATTAATACAAGTTGTAAAACGACGCATATAGAGTCGTTCATTATATCTGTGAGATTTGATTATTAATTAGTCGCGCCCCTACCCGATTCTCTTCCGCAACCCGAATTTGGGGGTGTGACATTTCTGGACAATCATAATACCTCCGACCTGGATTTTTTGTTGTCCATGATATGTGAATCACGGAACGACAGCCACACCAACAATCCATTTTGTTATTTTCTAGGGTTTTGTAAGTAGGTGAGAGAGAGCTAAGTGTGAAATAAGGAGAAAAAGAAAGGGACGGGGTAAATAAAAGAGTGTAGTGGAGGCGATTTTACCATTATGCTCTCACGTGTTTCGCACATGCATTCAACTAACGGCTTTAACTAACGACAAAGTGACAGAAGGACGATCCACGTAAGAAATTGCAAGTTTAAGGATGGTCTAGGTAAAAAAAAGCATAGGGACGGGGAGTGTTATTTTAGTCAAACCACAGGGACGATTCGCGCAATTTTTTTCTATTTATATTGTGTTTATCTTTTATTTGAGTTTTGGTTATGAAATTTATGTTTTTGAAATTCTGTGCAGAATTTTGGTTTGAATTCAACGTTTGTTTTGTTTTTATAATGTCGAATTTCAAACACGTGTTGATAATCATGTTTAGCTATCTTTCACGGACTTTATAATATAGATTTGCAAAGACCTCTATTCCACAGACAATTTCACCTCTCGCATCATTTCTCTTTTTGCACTCATCTTTTCATACTAATTAGCAAAATTTTAAAGTTTTAAGAATGAAGGAACGCTAGAAATCCTTTGATGATTCTTCACTATTTTGTAATCACGTCCTATAAAATCACATTGGAATAGAGGAACTCCATAAAAATTTTTAAAGATTCTTCAGTGGAATAGAGAAACGTACCAAGTTGTATTATATATAGATATCTCTCATATTGTTACAACAAAACAGCTGATTGTGGGATAAAAATCCAATTTACAGTTGTCTATTACTTGGATTTAGTTTACAAGTTTGAAGATTAATTATACGTTGAATTGTAAAAAATTTATCCTTAAACAAATCGTTGTTTATATAAACATCCTCCTTTTATGTGAAAAGTGTCCCAATTATAGGGTGAATTGTTAAAAAAAACTATACTTCTATGTACCTTTGAATTCCTAAAACGTGTTATTTTCCAGTTGTGATCAATAATTTAACACCCATCTATTTCAAGACCATTTTTTTAAAAAAAAATACAAATTGGAAGCGTATATTAAATTCATACATCATAGATTGCATATTATACAATATCCAAAATGGCAATCCACAATTACATAGTTTTAAATCCATACGACAAAGGTAATTACAAATATTAAGTTAGGTGTTATTTAATCCAAAACATAAGGTTAACTAATAACATAATTTTATAACCCAGAGTGAGCCATCAAACATTCCTTTACACCCATACTTCGTGCAACCCACATTAAAAGATAAATCTGCAAGAAGTAATGAGATGGGATTAGCACAAAGCTAAGTGAATAGATCCAAACTATCAACCTAACCCAATTGAACAAATGTTTACATCAAAGCATCATAAACAATTAACTTCAAAGAGGATCGGTGGTCCTTGAGGTACCCTTAAGCCGCGGTGGCCCTCAAGTAACACTTTAAACCAACTGAAGGCCAAACAGTGGTTAAACCGATAGTTTGTTACTATTACTACATACAACATAATTACAATAAACAACACATGTACAAAGTACTTATGTTGTTCAAAGTAATAGTATCCAAACCCAATCCATGTTGACCTCCGACATTCAATTTGGTCCACAACCATCATGGCAATATACACATATATGAAACACTATATAATAATAATAATAACCCAAATTTACCCATTGTAACCATGTTGTTACAACCAAGTTAGACTGAAAGTCCAAGATCCACTCACCCTTGACAATCACCGTTTCCGCTCAAAGTTCTAATATTATTGAGTCTTCAGTTTATCTGAGAACATAAACAAATAATGAGTTAGGAATCCATTTGAAATAATGCAACTCATCTCAAACTACATCACTTAATAATAATCACAACGTTCCACATTCATTGTCTTTTATTAACTTTGTTTAACATATACATGTATATAGTATTAAAATACACTACTACACAAAAGTATCCCTGTTCAGACTCACACCCGATCGGCTCAAACATCCCAACCGATCGGCTAAGTGCTTTACCCGATTGGCTCAAGTTGAACCGATCGGTTACCCCTTGATCAAATCGTGACACAAGTTCAGGGGTGAGTTGCTGATTGAATTTTGAACTAATCCAGCCTAACGGCTTATTTTACCCGATCGGCTGTTTATACCTAGCCGATCGACTGGACTAGTTATAACCGATCGGCTATGACCAAATAACCAGATCGGTTCCTGTTTCTGCACATATCAGCTTCGAACCAAAACTCCAAAAACATGAAATACAAATAGGAAACACGAATTCACTCTATAATCAACGTCAAGTATCATCTATAAACATGTTATAACAATAAACAACAACATCTAACACCAATTTCTACACATGCATCATAGATTCAACCTAATTTCTACTAATGTAACCATTTACATACAAAATGGAGAATTATACTTACAATGGAGATGATAATGAAATGATGATGATAGAATTCAGTTGTAGGTTCAGAATTAAGCTTCAAGAATGGTTGAAATCAGAATTTCTCTTATGAATTCTAAATGGAGATAAGTGTGTGTTCTTGAGAGAATTGGGCAAAATGGGGGAAATGAGGAATAAAGGTCGACTAACTCATTTAACCCAACTCAAATATAGTGTAATATTATACCCATCCTAAATCTATTGCCTGGAACTTAAAAATCATTTGCGAGAAAATACATTTTATTATACCGTCATCTAAATTAATTTAAAACAAGCAATAATTCATTTATCACTATAAGTCGTTTGATCATTTGACCTATTAATTTAAATTATCCAATTAATGTCAAGTATTCGTAAATACAATTTAAATAACGAAATAAATTAAAGAAAATACCGTAATTCTACTAGGCCCAAGTCGAGGATGTTACAAATAAGCCGGTAGTTACTTTCATACTTCTCAACACCAAACTTATGCATTACAAATCCCCCTCCTTGATGGTATCTTCAAAGTCGGGAAACAAGAAACTTCCTGATTGTCGTCACCATTTTGTTACCCTGTAAATAATAAGAAAATTTTTTTTAAAATTAGGTACTGTTTACTATATAGTGTGTGCATATAAGAACTCAATCTATTTTGAGCTTATAACACAAATAAACAATATAGGTATGTGTAATGGCCTAGTATGTATATGCATGAAAAAATAATTAACTATTGAGCTTAGCATCAAAGGTTGTTTTCCTAACAATAAATATTCAGATATAAATTTGATGACATACAGGTTCACGAATATATGAAGTAAATAAACGACTTACAACCGAATATTTGCACAGATTTATACTGAGCTTATAACACATTATGTGTACATATAAGAAATAAATTATATTGAGATTATAACAAAAATAAAAACTATGGATATGTGTACCGAAATAATATGTATAAGAATAAAAAAAGTCAATAAATATTGAACTTAACATCTCAGACTGATCTTCATTGTATAAGAAATATAAGAATATCTATTCATATACCAATTCAGAATTACTGACATAAAGGTTAAGATGCGGATAACATGATTTTATTCAAATACATATCATTCAGATACAAATTTGATGATGTACAGGTTCGCGAATTTGAACAAAATCAACGATTATAACCAATATGATATGTGTGCAGAATGACCATTCTTAATGTTTCTTTGATATCACTTCGTATACGGATATACTAATCTTTCCCGGTTATCCAATAAATGATTGAAATGGCTTATCATATATTGTACATAGTCGATTTAGCATATCAAATATGAAGATCAACCATGCTTAACAATGCTTAACATAATTGTATGTATTCTATGTGTGAACTATAAGGTACAATTAAAAAAGGGTTAAATACATTTTGTGCAATTATGTATCAACATACTAAAAAAGACCGATTACACTTAAAAAATACCTTATGTGCCTATGTATACAGATAATTGTTGGATATGGGCTATATAATAATTGTATAAATGTATTAGTGCATGTGTTGTATATAAGATATTTATTTATTAATAATTGAAAATATGTTAAAGAAAGAAAGTAATAGAGAGTTGTGTGGTTTCAACGGAATGACACAATTGGTGCATGTTTATTTTGAGTCAACAATTGCAACTCTTCACAAACAAGTGTGTCGTTTTAATTGGTTTGTAACTTCCAGTAACTACCAAAACGTTTTACACTTATATTTAATTCATTTTTGGGGTTGCAAATGTTATCGTTTTTCATATACATCAAACTATTCATTGTATACACATCCTCTGTTACTCACAAAATTTCTGCACATACATTTACGGTAGATGTTCATGAAGAACTTTACGTACGCTGCGTTTTGTTCTTAAGTTGAGGGTGAATCTTGGGAGAAAGTTAGTCCAAGACCACCAGCGTTTGTAGTGGGGGCTAATATTTCTTAAGGATATAGATTTGATCTCGTCCTCAATTTAGTTTTTTTTCGATATCTTCGTGTTTTAATTTCTGCAAATATAGAACATCAGTTTCAACAAACTTAAGAAATATTATGGATTCTACAAGTACTTTCCTGAAAATGTTTGGACAAGATTCTATCAAGTTGGATCGCATGGAAGGCATGAAATACACTCGCTGGAGGGAAAAGATGAAATTCCTACTTACTGCTTTGAATGTTTACTATGTACTCGAACCGGATACTCGTATTGTTACCGAAGTCAGTGAAGAAGATGCAAGGAAACGGGCTCACGATGACATGCTTTGTCGGGGATACATCCTTACTACCCTCACAGATCGTTTATACGACCTTTACACACTGATGCAATCTGCAAAGCAAATCTGGGATTCGCTGGAAGCAAAGTACAACACCGAAAAACAAGGGGCGGACAAGTTTGCTATCTTTAACTTTTTTGAATTTGTTATGAATGATCAAGGATCTATCCTTGATCAGGTTCACGAGTTTCTTCTCTTGGTCTCAAAAATCAGGGAATTAAACATAGAAGTTCCGGAAAAATTGTTGGTGGGTGCAATCATTGCTAAGTTACCAACGTCATGGCATAATTACCGGAAGAAGTTGATGCTTACAACAGAGGATTTCAATCTTGAATAAATTGAAAAACATTAGAAGATTGAAGAGGAAACTCGAATGAGAGAAAAGAACTTGAACGGTGCATCATCTTCAAAGATAAACTATGTTGATTCTTCAAAGAACAATAACAAGAAAAGGAAGAATGACTCGGGCTCGGGTAATCAGACCACAAACAAGAAAGGGAAAAGGCCCTTGTCCGAAATTACTTGCTACAAGTGTGGAGAAAAGGGTCATGTGAAACGCAAATGCAAAAATCCTAAGAAGACACAACCAAAGAATGACAACAGAAAGGAGAATGCAAACATGGTTGAACAAGTTGATACTACAGAAATTACAGCCATGGTTTCTGAATTAAATATTGGAATGATTCAAGAATTGCACATGGCAAGTGTTACTACCAACAATGATTGGTGGTATGATTCTGGAGCAACAACTCATGTTTGTAACAACAAATCTTTTTCCAAAGAGTATAAAATTTCTGTTAAAGGACATGAGGTAATGATGGGAGATAGTCACACATCAAAGGTTCTTGGCATGGGAACGGTTGAACTATTCTTTACTTCTGGAAAGAAAGTTGTACTCAAAGATGTACTTCATGTGCCTAGCATTAGGAAGAACTTAGTGTCAGGTTTTAAATTGTGTAAAAGTGGGATTAAGGTTGTGATAGGATCTGACAAAGTGATCCTATCCAAGGACAGTGTGTTTGTGGGAAAAGCATATGCTTCTAATAGCATGTTTAAACTATCTATTAATAAAGTTGATGGTTCTACTTATTTCCTTGATTGCAATTTTATTGCAAGTTTTAATATTGAATGTTCATCTTTTAATTTATGGCATAATCGCTTAGGACACATAAACTATAGGACCATGAAAGACATGTCTAAACAAGGTATAATATCCTATAGTGGTGAACATAAAGATAAATGTGAAATTTGTGTTCAAGCTAAAATGAAAAGAAAACCTTTTCCAAAGGTTGATAGACAAACTAAAGTCCTTGAGTTAGTCCATTCGGATATTTGTGAATTAAATGGATAACTAACTGGAGGAGGCAATAGATATTTCATCAGTTTTATTGATGATTGCTCTAGATATATGAGGACACGCAAAAAGTCATGTTTTTGTGTGCCATTATCTCACCATTTTGGCCCAATTATTAATGAAAACATTTGAAAATAAACTTAAACATTACATTTCATCACATGGGCTAAAATATAGACGATGTTTCAAGAATCGACAAAAACAACATAAAAATGAGTAAAACAGGGCACAAACGATCATTGAATCTTCGGTTCACGTAATTTAGCACTTTTTGAGCTCCACAAAGAATTATGACCTCTAACTTATGTCATTTTCTTCGTTAGGAAAATACGATCGCGTGGATATAAAGAACGCTCAAAACGGATAAACGACGAAGAAGTTACGCCCGAACGAAGAAACGAAGAACTGAAGAAGCTGGATACGGCTGAACCAGGCCGTATACGGCTGGTCCAGGCCGTATACGGCTGGACACAGACCGTATACGGTCTGTACAGGCCGTATACGGCCTGTGCCCACCCGTATACGGCCCAGTTTGCCCGTATTCACCCTGTGCACAGCCGTATACGGCCCAGTTTGCCCGTATTCACCCTAACTCGGTCGTATCGTGCGTTTGGGCGATAAAAATCTGATTTTTATTTGCCCTTGCGATACGGTTGTGCATTTTGAAGTTTGGATACGGTCTACGGATACGGTTGTGCGATCTCTATAAATACTAGCCTCATTTCATCATTTCAACACACCATCAAACACCTCCACACTTCTCAAGCAAGAAACACTTCAATACTTTCTCTCACTACTCTCTCTCTAGGTTTATATTATAATTAGTGGTAGATTAGTATTTAGTTAGTAGAGGGGCAATCTTGTAATATTGCTTGGCGCATACTAGGCGTTCTGCTCGTGTAACGTTCAAGTTGTATTCAGCTACGCTCTTATTACGGTTATATCTATCCTTTATCTATTTTATTATGATGATTGTTATTACTGTTGTCATGCTAGATTTAGGATTGATTGCCATGATTAGCGAGTAGTGATATTGCGTGTTTGCTATGATGTAGTTAGTCGTAAATTGGTTGGAATGATATTATAGTGCTTTGATTTACTTTCTATCTATGATTTTAAACCTATCAAACTAATCGCCTTTCAACCAGTAAACGTGATTACGGCCTTTATGATGGGACGTCGTGAACCCCATCAAAGGTACTTAGTTATCTGTGTCAAATATGAACATGGTCTGATTTGTTAAACCGTGTGCACATCACTTTCTAAATGAACGCTAAGTACATCGTCATCGAGGAAATACTGTTTTCTAATATTGAACGCAAAGTACTCTGTGGCTATGGAAATATGGTTTTCAAACTGAACGCTAAGTACACTGGAGCCGTGGAAATAATGCTTTCTATTTTGAACGCAAAGTACACTGTGCCCGTAGAAATATGGTTTTCTAACTGAACGTGAATAGTGCACTGTTGACAAATTAGGGATTTATTGGGACTTAAAAGTAAGGGCTTGTTTATATCATAGATGGATAATATTATGCTTAAATACAAACTTAGTTAAGTAGTCTGGGTTAGCTTTTATGAAGCAATGTAAAGGTACCGTAAGACGGCTGATTACTCGGTATAGCGTCGACAACACCTCCGGTGTAGTTAACACGTGGAAGCCGAGGAAAAAGCCGCAGTTACTAAGCCTTGTGGAATAACGGCAACTCTGTGATCAGCAGAGCCGGTACCGACTAGGTCCTTGGTTCAACAATGGAAACACCTTCGGTGGAGTACAGTGTGAGAGTCACGGAAAGAGTCGTTGTTATCGGTCTATGTGAATCACGAGTCATGACTCAACACCCAGACTCACAAAACCATCGATAGAAAGTAATCAAGCACACTCTATAAATTTGGTCTTAAATGTTTTATTTAGATTAGATATTATTGTGGGGTTAAGAAAGGTCGGACATCGAGTTGGTTTGTCGCCTTATTCATGCACCCAGGGTTTCATCCCAGATAAGGGTCACTATACCTTCACCAGTTAGTGTTGTGGGCTGGATAAACTACTCCGATCAGAATCAGGATAGCCTAGTTGCTCAGTGACATACTGATCGAGAACTCTATCAGTAGGGGGCTAGTGCTCACTCCACATAATACCTGGAATAAATAAAATACAAACCTTAGAATACGCTCTCATTCCAACCAATAAGGCTACCGAAATCATAGCAAACACCCCTCTCTTGATTATCTGCTATCTACATTTATTTTATTCCGCTTTAGTTTAAATTTTCTGCCTAAGTATAAAAACAAACAAAAACAAAACCCCAATCAAATCTTTTAAAACCCGCTAGATTGATAAGTACGCCTGTTTCGTCCAAGATCCACAATACACTGACTCAAAGAACGACCCTAGGTCATCCTTATTGCTATACACCAATAGTAACTAGGTATACTTAGGCCCCGCACAAATAAATTTTAAAACTTACCCACCGATCCGCGCCTAGACGGAAGGTCCGACGACGGGGTGAGAACCCCGACTGACCGTTTGGGCGCGATCAAGTTTTTGGCGCCGCTGCCGGGGAGTCAGCCGTAAGATCTGAAGACGTTCTAGACGAATTTTTCTTTCTAGTATCCCGTAGTTTAGTTTAGGTTTTCCTTTTTCCTTGTTCCATTCGAAGATTCCTTCCCACAGCACACAACGATATTTGACCCGATCATCCGGATTCGCATCTCTCACTTTCGTACCCGATCCTGAGAAGATCATCCGAACGATCCGCAAGGAGAAACGCTTCCGCAACCGACAACCGATGGCTGCACGTGTCACGCTTGCCGACAACACCAAACCATCAATTGAAGGTCGAGGTGGACCCATCAGCTTTCCGGTCATCGACGGCGCGTCCTTCGAGCTTAAACATCATATCGTTCAGCTTATCAAGGAATTCTGCCAATTCCATGGTTTACCCCATGACGATCCTAACGCCCACATCAACCGATTCATTCAGACTACCAACTCGTATAAGCAGAACGGGGTTGATCAGGATATAGTCCGTCTATACCTATTCCCTTATTCGCTTACTCACCACGCTTTGACTTGGTTTGAGGGATTAGAGACCGGCTCTATCTCCTCCTGGACGGATATGGCTACAAAATTCCTTACTAAGTACTTTCCTCCGGCTAAGCAAACCAAGTACAAGAATGACATCATGAACTTCCACCAAGCTTATGATGAATCTATCTACACAGCATGGGAGAGATACAAGAACCTGTTGAACAAATGCCCTAACCACCTTATAGAGAAAACCAGTCAGCTGTGCACGTTTTACAACGGTCTTGCTCCGAACCATCGCATTACCCTTGACGCCGCTGCTCAGGGCAATTTCATGCAACTCACCGATGAGGAAGCTTGGAACTTGATCGAGAATATGACGATGCACCATCACGACTGGAATTCTGGTGAGCATTCCTCATCATCAGCACCGATTGCTGCACCCAATCCATTCCAAACCGAAGCTATCAAATCCCTGACAGAGAAGATCGAGCACCTGACGAAGCAGATCGGCAAAATGAAGAAACCATCCCAGCATCAAATTCATGCATGCCAGAACTGTGCCAACCTCCCAACAGAAAGTTATCAGGTTGAGTACGAAGATCCTGCTGATGGAACGGTTTACTACGCTCAATTTCCAGCTCGCCAACAAAATCCACCTGGCTTCGCTCGAACCTCTCCACCTAGGACTAGAGGCACCCAATACCCACCTAGGAACCAACCACCCTTTCAGCCCAACTACCAACCTAGGTACCCATCTTACCAACAACAACCCCAACTCACCTATAACCAACCACTATCATTGACTGCACCCAACGCAGATCAATCGACCGAACCCTCTAAAACCATAGTGCCCATTACTAGTACGGATGATACCCTCACTAAGTTCATCCAAGGCCAGCACCAAATTAACCAAAAGACTAGCGCTAGGCAGGACCAAACCGACCTATTCATTAGGAACCAACTGGCCGCTCTAAAAAATCTTGAGACCCAAATAGGACAGCTAGCCCAACGTCTTGACTCTAGGCCCCAGGGTAATCTCCCTAGTAATACGGTACAAAACCCACACGTAGAAGAGGCCAAACAGATGAGTACTACAGACAAGAAGGTGGCACCGAGCCAACCTCCCACTCCTTCTCCGGTGAAGAGAGATACTCCTGTCCCTCCAACAGTTGAGTCCCCGTCTGTCCCTACACCACAAGGGGAAGTACGCATCCCGTTTCCCGGCCGTCTTAAGAAAGCCTATAAGGCTAACGACTTCCGTCTCGATGGAAAGTTCGTGGACACCGTGTCCCGAACCCCTTCCAGTTCAAAATACATCCTAAAACTCTTGTCGACCAAGGATAAGGTACCCGAAGTACCCAATATCCCACTGAACACGGAATGTTCGGCTCTTATAAAGAACTCTATCTTTGAGAAATTAGGAGATACTGGACGCTTTACCCTTCCCTGTTCAATCTATCACTCGGGCATGATACACTCTCTAGCCGACCTAGGAGCCAGTATCAACCTGATGCCCTATTCGCTTTACACTAGATTGGAATTAGGACCCCTTAAACCAACCAAAATGAGTGTCCAGCTAGCTGACCAATCCATTAGATACCCTAAGGGAATAGCTGAGAACATCATGGTTCAAGTTGATAAATTCCTATTTCCCACAGACTTTGTAGTGATGGACATTCAGGAAGATGTCCATATCCCTATCATCTTAGGTAGACCATTCTTGAACACCGCACGCACTATCATAGATATTTACTCTCAGACTATCAGTCTTAGATTTCATGGAGAGACTATCACCTTCAAGATCGATCAAGCTGATCAGTCTATCACAGAACATGCGAAGATATGTGCGATTTCGACAGGAAGAGTTACCACAGATGATGACACTGAACCAGACACTCCTATGTCTGACGAGCCCATCACGATTTCTTCCGACACTGAGGAAGAAGAGGAGATAGAAGAAGAAGAGGAAGAGCCAGTGGAAGCTACACCTGAGACACACCCTCCGACCACAGAGATCATGCAGATAGACTATGCTTTAAACTTCATCCCTCTGCCGGAGAGCGACTCAGAGGACCCTTCGATTGACCACTCCCTGGATGATGAGTCTCTACTCAAGCCACATATACCTCCTCGAGGGATTCCACCCCTTGACTCATCCGAGCCTCGATCACATTTTGAGCTTCGAGGTACATCTGGATCAAGCGATGATTCTGACTCTCAGGACGAGAGGGATATCGAGATGGACTCTTCCCAGCCAGTATCGCAGATCACCGACGAGTCCCAACCACTCACCAACACTGTTGAGTTTCCAGACAATTCAGCAATATGGGGTGATGAGGACGATATCGTTTTCATTGATGTTCCGATCGATACTCGCTCCATTCGCCTTCACCTCACTCCGATCATTCCCTCTCCGATCATTATCCCTCTTCCTACTATAAGAAATACCGAAATCCCGATCGTGTCTGAACCAGAAGAAATGCTTAGTGCTATTGAAGAACACGGGGAGGATTTTCGAACTCTGATTGCGATTATACGAGATTCTACTATTGAATACACGCAACGTTAGAGGGATATTATTGAGGACATTAAGACTGAATATGAGGTCTATCAAGCCAACTCCTACCTGAGTCCGCAACATCTAGTTAGTCGCATCAACGCCTTCGCCAACGACCTCGCAGGAGAATCATCAGACAATGATGAGCCTTTCCCCGATGAAGAGGAATTCTATGAAACACAGAAAACCACGTATGGCCAGGTGTATCAAGCATTTATCAGGTCCGCATTTCCATATTCGCGCCAACAGATGGAGTTTCTCCAAAATTTTAGACACAACATGGATTATGCTACTGGGAACCCTGAAGATGAAGTAGATGTTCAGCTAATGGCGGATCTCAAAGGACTTCTAGATTCTTTGGCTGATAATGATCACATTGACGAGTCCTCACCACACAGATTTTTCATCAGCTGCACTATCGAGCATCACGCCCAGATAATCGTCGAAAAGTTAGAACAAGTCAGTTCAGACGAGAGAGCACGTGCCATCCCTTCTTCAGTTCCAGAAGGTTTGACGGTTAACGTTGCATATTTCGTCTCTGAACGACTTAAAGACATTTTCGGTTCTATCCTATGGGAGCAGCCCAGACAGCTATTCCACAATGGGTTGCGTGAGGTCTACAACAGGATGATTAACATCTTCCTGAAACCAGAGCTCACGTATACCGACCATCAGAAACAGCTGATCCAAGGCATACTCAGATCCATTGAAGAACTAGGGAGGGACATCAGCAATACCACTCATGAAGACATCCACCTACGCTTCTTCGGATTTATGGACACCCTGCGGACAGATCGACCGGTGCGTGAGACTCTTGAGCACGATGAAGCCACCCTTGTGGACACTAATGGACCAATCTCCAAAGCAATCCAAGATGCTATAATGGATCTTTTATACTTACAAAGGACTGCTGAGGAGCATTTCCATACCTATCCTCTTCATGTGGCGAGAATCCCAAACATCACAGAAGTCATCGCACGACATTTTATGAGATTTTATCCACCAAACCCCAGGACACTTCCATTCCGCATCCCAAGTCCTGGGAATTCCTCTTCTGGCTGATCCAAGAGGAAAAGTCGAGCCCTCGACTATAAATAGAAGCGCTTCTCGGGAGGCAACCCGTGCAATAAGTATCCTTAGTATTAGTATTAGTTTTTAAATTCCAAGAAGTGATATATCTCTGACTATCTTTCACACTTGGGTATCAAAATGCTTTCAAAACACCACTTCAGCTTTTACCACCTAATCCAGGAAAATAGGAATTAAATTTTAAACAAGACATGTGTTTCGAGCATTTGAGGTACTTGCGTGCTACTTTCACGCATTATGCTCGAACTCGTTTAAAAACACATGACTTAAAACCCGTTTTGAATTAAAACATCTTTTCGCATTCTGGATTTAGGCACTTTCGGTAAAAAGCTATAATAAGAAGTCGGTAAAAATATACCCAACGTGTTCACACTTACGAGATATCTTCACAAGAGAGTGAAAGGAGTGAAAAGATGGAAGACAAAGCTGTATTTGTAAAATGCGCACGCTAATGCCGAAAGATCTTTATGGAGCCACCGCTAAAGAAGAATTCCTGTCAAAGATCTCCTCTTCAGCGCATCTTCCAGAATCCCATCCTTCAACCTTCGCATCAATAGGGGAGTTCTCTCGTTCTCACTCTAGTTTCTGATATGATTGTTAGCTTTAATTTCTCATTAAAGTAGTCTATACCATATCCCAAGCTTATCACTAAGTGTGGGATTCCAGCCCAAAATAAACACTTGAGTAACATTTTCCGATTTGTTCAAACTCTAAGTGTGGGATTTTTCTCAAATCCCAACTCAAGAGAACATTAGGGACAATGTTCCTCTAAGTGTGGGATAGCGGTATAGAATACCTTAGGTTTTCTTGTTAGATTCTTATTTCCAAAAGCAAACTCAGAAAATGTTTCTCAAAATCATAAGCTTAACTTCGACAGTGGAGATACCACTCATTCAGTTGGCTTAATTTTCATAAAAAACTCATTTTTCTCAAAATCATAAGCTAACTTCGACAGTGGAGTTGCCACTCATTCAGTTAGCTTAGTTTTCATAAAAACTCACTTTTGCTAAAAAATTTCAAAATTTTTGAGTTAAAATATTTTAAGAAGGAACATTTTCGTATATAAGTAGGGTGTTTTGGAAATTAAGAGTAAATAAGATAGGAATTTCTTAGGTCTAAAATGATAATCTAAGAGGGGCATCGCATGGCTAGGCACAAACAAACCCAAAAACTTGCAGTGAGGTATCTTGAGCCAATACAAGCATTCATCTTTAATGCTTCACTATTCGTTTGTTTGAGTGTGCCGATGCATGCATCCGGAATTAGAACTTGCTCCTGGTATGCACTTCGAGACCACATTGGTAGAGTACCGTACGCGGAATAGGTGCAGTTAAATGACCTTGACATTCCTTAGGATTTACCCCCCTTTTCATCATATCTCTTCAAGCCCAAAACCCTTCCAACACTCATCTTTAGTGTTGATGATCCGCTTAGATAACCCTGTTGAGCCTTAGCCTGTTCATTTCTTCCAAAACCCTTTATACCTTAAACCATTTATTCCACACCCACCAAAACTTATCTTAGAAACTTTCAGCTTATGGAAAATGATCATTTAAATGTCCTTTTTGCTATCACTTCAAATCACAAATACTGGTGTTGACTCAAAATCTCTCGCGTGCGTTCCCTTGATAAAAATCAAAAGTTGAGAGTTTACGGTGTGAAAAATTGACACCAAGTAAATGCAAAGTCATCAGAAGGATGAAAAAGATGAAAGAAAGAAAAGGATTTCAAAAAGGGCAAAAGAAAGAAACAAAATAAAAATCCCTAGAAAAGTCCAAAAAAGAAGCAAAAGAAAAGAAAATAGAATAAAGCTAAGTGCTTCGAATCTCTCGAAAAATTCCCGCTCTTATAAAAGTCATAAATTCCCTTGTGTATTTTCAAAAGATAGAAGTCAAAAATAGCTATCTTCTTCCCGTATTGTTATCCGTTTCCGTTTTCATTAAAAAGGTTGTTTAAATATTGTTTTTCAAAAGTTTAGAAGTCCTAAGATAAGCAAACCCTTTAAAAAAATTCCTACTTATCCATACCCTGTAACCCTCACCTACCATTACAACCCACTCTGAATGTCCTGGGATAGCTAGCACCGTCCTCACCTAAGTGGTGGGGATATGATTCTCGAGCAAGCCTATGACGATGGATGTTGCATGACTGGCTTATGAGCGATTTCGTTTGATTAGATTGATAGGTAACCCGAAACACTCTTGAGTGAATTGAGTGACCACCTGGTGAGATCGCCTAGTCATGTATATTCCAAGATCGCGAGAATTGAAAGCATGCCTAAGAGAATCATTTCAGGCCTCTGAAAGGAATACCTTACTTTCGCTTATTTCCAGGATATGTTGCTTGTATATGAGGATGGTTGTTTTTGATATATTTTGATTCCCCCCCAAAAATAAACTCGTGTTTTCCTAAAAGCAAGTGAGAATTTTGAGTTTTGCTTGAGGACAAGCAAAGTCTAAGTGTGGGATATTTGATGACACGCAAAAAGTCATGTTTTTGTGTGCCATTATCTCACCATTTTGGCCCAATTATTAATGAAAACACTTGAAAATGAACTTAAACATCACATTTCATCACATGGGCTAAAATATAGACGATGTTTCAAGAATCGACAAAAACAACCTAAAAATGAGTAAAACAGGGCACAAACGATCATTGAATCTTCGGTTCACGTAATTTAGCACTTTTTGAGCTCCACAAAGAATTATGACCTCTAACTTATGTCATTTTCTTCGTTAGGAAAATACGATCGCGTGGATATAAAGAACGCTCAAAACGGATAAACGACGAAGAAGTTACGCCCGAACGAAGAAACGAAGAACTGAAGAAGCTGGATACGGCTGAACCAGGCCGTATACGGCTGGACACAGACCGTATACGGTCTGTACAGGCCGTATACGGCCTGTGCCCACCCGTATACGGCCCAGTTTGCCCGTATTCACCCTGTGCACAGCCGTATACGGCCCAGTTTGCCCGTATTCACCCTAACTCGGCTGTATCGTGCGTTTGGGCGATAAAAATCTGATTTTTATTTGCCCTTGCGATACGGTTGTGCATTTTGAAGTTTGGATACGGTCTACGGATACGGTTGTGCGATCTCTATAAATACTAGCCTCATTTCATCATTTCAACACACCATCAAACACCTCCACACTTCTCAAGCAAGAAACACTTCAATACTTTCTCTCACTACTCTCTCTCTAGGTTTATATTATAATTAGTGGTAGATTAGTATTTAGTTAGTAGAGGGGCAATCTTGTAATATTGCTTGGCGCATACTAGGCGTTCTGCTCGTGTAACGTTCAAGTTGTATTCAGCTACGCTCTTATTACGGTTATATCTATCCTTTATCTATTTTATTATGATGATTGTTATTACTGTTGTCATGCTAGATTTAGGATTGATTGCCATGATTAGCGAGTAGTGATATTGCGTATTTGCTATGATGTAGTTAGTCGTAAATTGGTTGGAATGATATTATAGTGCTTTGATTTACTTTCTATCTATGATTTTAAACCTATCAAACTAATCGCCTTTCAACCAGTAAACGTGATTACGGCCTTTATGATGGGACGTCGCGAACCCCATCAAAGGTACTTAGTTATCTGTGTCAAATATGAACATGGTCTGATTTGTTAAACCGTGTGCACATCACTTTCTAAATGAACGCTAAGTACATCGTCATCGAGGAAATACTGTTTTCTAATATTGAACGCAAAGTACTCTGTGGCTATGGAAATATGGTTTTCAAACTGAACGCTAAGTACACTGGAGCCGTGGAAATAATGCTTTCTATTTTGAACGCAAAGTACACTGTGCCCGTGGAAATATGGTTTTCTAACTGAACGTGAATAGTGCACTGTTGACAAATTAGGGATTTATTGGGACTTAAAAGTAAGGGCTTGTTTATATCATAGATGGATAATATTATGCTTAAATACAAACTTAGTTAAGTAGTCTGGGTTAGCTTTTATGAAGCAATGTAAAGGTACCGTAAGACGGCTGATTACTCGGTATAGCGTCGACAACACCTCCGGTGTAGTTAACACGTGGAAGCCGAGGAAAAAGCCGCAGTTACTAAGCCTTGTGGAATAACGGCAACTCTGTGATCAGCAGAGCCGGTACCGACTAGGTCCTTGGTTCAACAATGGAAATACCTTCGGTGGAGTACAGTGTGAGAGTCACGGAAAGAGTCGTTGTTATCGGTCTATGTGAATCACGAGTCATGACTCAACACCCAGACTCACAAAACCATCGATAGAAAGTAATCAAGCACACACTATAAATTTGGTCTTAAATGTTTTATTTAGATTAGATATTATTGTGGGGTTAAGAAAGGTCGGACATCGAGTTGGTTTGTCGCCTTATTCATGCACCCAGGGTTTCATCCCAGATAAGGGTCACTATACCTTCACCGGTTAGTGTTGTGGGCTGGATAAACTACTCCGATCAGAATCAGGATAGCCTAGTTGCTCAGTGACATACTGATCGAGAACTCTATCAGTAGGGGGCTAGTGCTCACTCCACATAATACCTGGAATAAATAAAATACAAACCTTAGAATACGCTCTCATTCCAACCAATAAGGCTACCGAAATCATAGCAAACACCCCTCTCTTGATTATCTGCTATCTACATTTATTTTATTCCGCTTTAGTTTAAATTTTATGCCTAAGTATAAAAACAAACAAAAACAAAACCCCAATCAAATCTTTTAAAACCCACTAGATTGATAAGTACGCCTGTTTCGTCCAAGATCCACAAGACACTGACTCAAAGAACGACCCTAGGTCATCCTTATTGCTATACACCAATAGTAACTAGGTATACTTAGGCCCCGCACAAATAAATTTTAAAACTTACCCACCGATCCGCGCCTAGACGGAAGGTCCGACGACGGGGTGAGAACCCCGACTAACCGTTTGGGCGCGATCAATATACATCTGTTTATTTGTTAAAAAAGAAAGACCAAGCGTTTGAATCTTTTAAAACATATAAGGCCGAAGTAGAAAATCAAAGAGGTACGAAAATTCAGATTTTAAGAAGTGATAGAGGTGGTGAGTATTTCCCATTAGAGTTTTCTTCCTATTGTGAATCTCAAGGTTTGATTCACCAAAGGACCGCACCATATACACCTCAACAAAATGGTGTGGCTGAACGGAAGAATGGGGTTTTGCAAGACATGATTAATTCCATGTTGGTTAATGCAAATTTACCCAAGAATTTGTGGGGCGAAGCTTTACTCCAGCATGTCATTTTAGTAATAGAGTTATATCAAAGAAACTCATGAAATCTCCTTATGAAATATGGAAAGGCAGAAAACCCAATATTAACTATTTTAGAGTTTGGGGTTGTCTTGCTTATTATAAAGTACCTTTACCTAAAATGACAAAATTAGGACCTAAAACTTTGAAGAGTGTATTTGTAGGTTATGCAGAAAATTCAAAGTCTTATAGACTCTTGGATTTAGATTCTAATGTCATTGTTGAATCAAGAGATGTGGAGTTCTTTGAGACCAAATTTCGGCATGATTCATCAAGTGCAAATGACATCATTTCACAAATACCACCAAATTCTCTGAATCTGGTTTTAAACTCATACAATAAGAGGGATTTACCAGAGTCTTCTAGTGAACCTAGAAGAAGTGATAGGAGAAGGAAAGAAAAAACTTTAGACCCGGACTTTATTGATCCTCAATCTGTTATATTCCTTGTCGAAGGTGATAACAAGAACAATGTTCTAAACAAAATCCCTATTCTACTTAATGTAGAAGATGCACCTAAGACATATCAAGAGGCAATAACCTCTAGAAATTCAGCATTTTGGAAGGAGGCTATACATGATGAGATGGATTCCTTAATCTCAAACAATACATGGGAAATCTCAAATTTACCTCCGAGTTCTAAAGCAATTGGGTGCAAATGGGTGTTTAGAATAAAGTACAATACAAATGGATCAATACAGACCTTCAAGGCTAGGTTGGTCATTCAAGGCTTTAGACAAAGACAAGGTGAAGATTACTTTGATACTTATGCTCCTGTAGCTAGACTAACATCAATTAGAGTACTCTTTGCTCTAGCCTCTATATATGATTTAATAATACATCAAATGAATGTAAAGACGGCCTTTTTAAATGGTGATTTAGACGAAGAAGTTTATATGAAACAACCTGAAGGATTTGTGTTGCCTGGTCATGAGGACAAAGTTTGTAAATTAAAGAAATCTTTGTATGGATTGAAACAAGCACCTAAACAATGGCATGAGAAGTTTGATAAATCAATTTTATCAAACGGCTTTGTTCATAACTCATGTGATAGGTGCATTTATTCTAAGTTCACTAAGGATTATGGTGTCATATTATGCCTATATGTTGATGACATTCTACTTGTTGGCACTAATATGGATGGTATAAATATAACAAAAAGGTTTTTAATTTCATGTTTCAAGATGAAAGATCTCAACGAGGTTGATACAATATTAGGGATAAAAGTGAGAAGGCATAGTGGGGGTTATGCCTTGGATCAATGTCACTACATTGATAAGATTCTAAACAAATTTGAATATTTGAATTTCAAGGAAGCAAACACCCCTTATGAATCATCATGTAAGTTAAATATTAATAATGGTAGAGCTGTTGCTCAAATTGAGTATGCCAGCGCAATTGGTTGCTTAATGTATGCAAAACATTGTACCCGACCCGATATTGCATTTGCAGTTTGCAAACTCTCTAGATTTACGAGTAATCCAAGTAATGATCATTGGAATGCTATCCGTAGGATCCTTGGATACCTTAAAAGGACCAGAAAGTTAGCACTATATTATGATCATTTTCCAGCTGTATTAGAAGGATACTCGGATGCTAGTTGGATAACTGGCGGTGATGATAGTAAATCAACAAGTGGTTGGATTTTTACACTTGGTGGTGGTGCTATTTGTTGGGGTTCAAAGAAACAAACATGTATTACACATTCCACCATGGAGGCTGAGTTTTTAGCACTTGCAGCCGTCGGTAAGGAGGCAGAATGGCTAAGAAAGATGTTGTTAGATATAAAGTTGTGGCCACAACCGATGACAGCCATTTCCTTACGTTGTGATAGTGAATCAACTCTATCTAGGGCATATAACAAGGTGTATAATGGAAAGTCTAGACACATTAGCCTTAGACATGCTTATATCAAGGAGTTAATATCTGATGGGATAATAACTATTGAATATGTACGCTCTTGTAGGAATTTAGCGGATCCGTTTACAAAAGGTCTTCCAAAAGATATGATCTTTGGAACTACAAGAGAGATGGGTTTGAAACCCATTGAATAGAGTTGGCGACAATGGAAACCCAACCTTTACTTAGACTAATATCTATTTAAAGGTTCAATGTGGTAAAAACAAGTTGTCGATAATCGACTCGGACACTAGTCTGATTACTAGTGAGTAATTTGAGGGTGAGTATTTTGGTACTCTTAAAGAAGTGTTCCTTTCTTTAAATAGAGGGCTTCACCTATGTGGAAATTTGAAGTGGTGCCGCTTCAGCAAAAGTATGATTACTTTTGTAGATGTTCCATGAAACCGGGAGAAGCACATGGCCATAATAGTGCTACCAAGTTATGAACACCTATATAGCGAGTTGTGTATGTTATTTCTCCGAGTCTAGCACAAGAGATCATGGCTCAAATGCTAAGTGCCGCCATTGATTTCGTTAGGCTATTTGAGAGGTATACACTATGTCAAGATTCAAGGCGAAAGCTATCTTGACTTATGCATGATTTCGTGGATATTATTACTATAGCCAAAGTGGGGGATTGTTGGATATGGGCTATATAATAATTGTATAAATGTATTAGTACATGTGTTGTATATAAGATATTTATTTATTAATAATTGAAAATATGTTAAAGAAAGAAAGTAATAGAGAGTTGTGTGGTTTCAACGGAATGGCACAATTGGTGCCTGTTTATTTTGAGTCAACAATTGCAACTCTTCACAAACAAGTGTGTCGTTTTAATTGATTTGTAACTTCCAGTAACTATCAAAACGTTTTACACTTATATTTAATTCATTTTTGGGGTTGCAAATGTTATCGTTTTTCATATACATCAAACTATTCATTGTATACACATCCTCTGTTACTCACAAAATTTCTGCACATACATTTACGGTAGATGTTCATGAAGAACTTTACGTACGCTGCGTTTTGTTCTTAAGTTGAGGGTGAATCCTGGGAGAAAGTTAGTCCAAGACCACCAGCGTTTGTAGTGGGGGCTAATATTTCTTAAGGATAGAGATTTGATCTCGTCCTCGATTTAGTTTTTTTTCGATATCCCCGTGTTTTAATTTCTGCAAATATAGAACATCACTTTCAACAATAATGTTACCTGCTGATCCAAGAGGATCATATCCATGGACGCGATTTGAGTTACAGTGTTCTTCTAGATTTTTTTCCAATGCAGTAAAACTTTCACTCGGATCCTTCAGTCGTCCCTTTCATTTGTGATAAGATTTAGTGGAGTGAATTAATACATCATCGACATCCATTGATGCTTATTTGATATGACCGGTTTCTAAAGAATGGTTCGAATTATGAGATTTGCGAGTATATGGCAAGATTAGAAGTCTATTATGACTAAAATACAATAAGATTTAGCTTTCTAAAGAAGATGTGAAGATCCATCCATGGAAGTTTAAGAGAAATTGTATTCCATTGAATTGACTATACAAACTGTTATGACTCTATATATATACAACTACTTACTACAAGAAGGATAATAAAATAAGAGAAAGCTAACAAACTAACTAATTGGACATTAAGTGGGGAATTGAAATTAGTTCTACTATTATGATGAGTAAGATGACGTATATTCTGATGTGTAGATCTCAACAGTTTTTACATTTGCAAATGAGTGTGAGGCTCACTTAAGTATAGCAAACCCTCGTAGCACAACTTCCATCTGTTTTGTAATCACTTTCAAACCACTTTCGTCACCTCATTGTCACGACTCACGTCAGAGTTATATAAATGAAAATTTAATTTTTTCATTATATAGGGCAGGTAGCTGCCTTTTTGCATATTCTTTGCTGCATATATCATCGTTAGTAATTTTCTTTTTTCATGCTATTTTCTTTCTGTTATCACTATTTTATGAGTAATAGTTAAAACTATATATGAGAAAAAAAAAAAAACCTTTGAGTTTCATTTATTTTGAAAATAACTTTTAACTCATTATTACCTCAGGTTATTCAAATTATCTTAATCGATATTATATTTAAATGAAATATTTTTTGCACATCATCACAAATAGTCAATTTTTTGTTCCTGGAAGAGCTTAGATCTTTCATCGGTCTCGACCCTCAACTCGCTATATAACCTTCATTTAAAATCCGATAACTTATTTATGTTTTCCAAGTCAGTCGGTATTTAGAGCAAAACTCATCATTTTCCACCTTCAAATAAAGCATATCATATTTTTTTCATCTAATAATATTGATAATCAAAAAGGTTTTAAATTAGTACTCTGTATTTTAATTTACTTTATTGTAAGATTTTTTTGTTCTAATTTAGAACTCTTGAAATTTACTGGGTTTAGGCGCCGTTTAGCTGAGAGGTGTAAGTTGTATATAAAAATTGATTTTATTTGCATTTAACATAGTAAATCCAATCCATAGGAAATTCAAAAGTTAATTGCGAAAAACATTATCTGATTTTTTTAAAACTTTTTTATTTATGCTCGTTTTACCCAACTGCATTATGACCCGACTACCCAAACCCACCCATCCGCCCGTTCTACAAGCTCTAAATGCAAGCTAATTTCTAAACTATATGATTATGATAAACCCATTAATTGATGTAAACATACAATTTCCAATTGCCAATATCAAATGCTTTTCAAAAGGATGCTCAAGACAAAACAATCATAATTAAGCTCAACCGGATTATAATTCATTGCTAAAAAGTCACATATCATCAAAGATTAACTAACTTACCAAAACGCAACATGTTTAACATGCTTACAGAATAACTTCCTGTTGTAGTACTCCGACTTCAAGATTTAACACAACAAAAACGTTGCGATGGTTTCTTTTTCTAGGTTTTTTTTACCTTTCGACGTGCCAAAACCTCCAAATCCCATCGTGGATGCAACATCAAGATCAGGGTCTACCTCGATTTCCTTCTTTCCCTTTTTCCTTTCTCGCTTTTGACGCTTCCTTTCCTCCTCTCCTTGCTGTTGTTTCACGATTCGGTCATCAAGATCTTGCTCGGTAAATGTTCCTGGATCTTTTCGCTTCTTGAGGTTTTCAACTCGCTTTAGAACCTGTTCGAGAGATGCTTTTTCTACCCGCATGGACATACCCACGGCTCGTTGATGCTTCTTTCCATTGATATGATCCACATAGTTTGCAGAATCTTTCGATACACATTCGCAAACAGAACAAAAGTACCCAGCCTGCTGGCTAAGGGGCGCAATTGGAGTGACAATCTGAGTCTTCCCTAGGCGAGAATCAAGGTCCACTTCATAATCCCTATGCTTTAACGATATCCCTTGCACTGGCGGACCTTTCGATTTGGATTCACGTCGCCCTTCGAACTCCTTTTCTTTACGCTCACGGGCTCGTTGTAAATATTCTTCTTTATTGAATTTCCGTCGGAAAGTGTTATCAACTCCGACCGTGTTAATGGGATGAGCCATAGGTTGAGTTTAGTTAGGGATTAACGATCAGGGAGTTTTTGTGTTTTAGAAAAGTAAAAAGCTAGAGACTTGTTTGAACAGAATGATAATCGATCAACAGAATAACAGATATCGAAAGAATATCTCAAACAAACAATCAACCAAAACGGCTCAAAGGCCACGAACAATATCAATACTAGATCTCATTCAACCAAACCACTCAATGATTCTATATCAACAGATATAGATCATTCAAACTATACTAAACCAAAATAAGTATCAAGATGATACACAAAAGATACAAGAGATGAAACCCTAATCGTTTTACTGAGAGAGAAAATAGAGAGATAATAGTTGCAGAATAATACATACGGCAACTGTACAATAGCATATATACACAACTATTAAATATTTACAATAATAGCCCTTGAACTCTTTATCTTTAACAAAGTTGCCACACACTTCAATATGCCCAGCTACAAATTCTGTTTATTACACTTTGACCACCAAACTTTTATCCTACAAAATAAACTTCACAAAATAAGAACCAAACCTTTAACAACATCAAAATTAGATTGATCCTTTAACATTGTTAATGGATGAACCTTCTTTTTATATATATTTTTTACTTACGAAGCACGGAAGTGAAGAAATAAGCGAAAATACAGGATTAGATAGATTTGGCGACAGATATTTGTAAAAGGAAATAGTTACAAAAAGATATTCACGGATGTAAATAATTACAAAGGAAACCTATAATCTTGCCAAACAAGTAACCAAACCAAATCCTATTGTTACTATCTTATTATTATCATTTATTTATCATATATACTAATAATACTAAAACAATGTAAACGATATAAATATTCCTTCGGATCCAATGTGTTTGTTCATGTTTCTTTTTTGTCTTGTCCCAAATTTATTGTTCATAATCAAAATTAAAATAGAAATTCATGGTTTACTTGATATCATTTTTTTTAGCAACGACGATGTACGTATGATTTATTACAAAAATAGTGAGGCATAGGGAATACAAAACCTTATATCGATATATAAGCAACCTAAAATAAACACCTAAACGTCATTCTAGTGTACGACCAAACCTATAATTAAGATAACCCGCACCAAACTTATCCTGATACATAAATACAATTACCAAGAAGCTACGGCTTACTAAACATTACAAATTATAAAGGTTTTCATATTATTTTTTAGTTATACTATAACTACCCAATAAAACAATAAATAAAACTAAAGCGTTATTGGCTTAACGTTATCGATATAGCTCTTTTAATCATGAGGTTAAGGACAATTGAATATATTCTTGGATTAATATATATTCAAAATAATAGGCTGCGTGAGTAATTTCCTTAAAAAACAAAGTTGATAAACAAAAATTAAATATTACGGAGTACTAGACACTAATGATCAAATGGGCCTTGAATCTAAATATCCAATATAGGAAACTAAGGGATATTTTTTTTTATTCTGATTACTAATAGCTGAAATCTGAAATCAGATCTGAATAATAAGACATATCATCTGAAATTTGAATACATAATAATTAAGATCGTTTGATAAATAAAAAGTACAAACATTTGAATGCACGTGTTTCACTTTTTTTTACGTGATACAAATTGAATGAATATAACAGAGTTTCAAACGATTGAACTTAAGAAAACATAAAACTTACACGAGTTCCGACACAACTTTCGACACTTCAAGATACCAATATATAATAACATAAATAAATAACTTATCATGAAATAATAAATAAACTAAAATACATGAACCAAAAACCGAAAGGAATATTTTTTATATAAATTAACATACGATAATTCATTTATACGAGAAAAAAGACAGAACGTTATGGGATTTATATATCAATTAGAAGTTTTAAGCAATTGTAAATAGCTTATTGAATAAGTAGTTTTTAAACTAGGTTAAGATCTGATTAGAAAAAAATATCAAAACATCTTAATGGACATTTAACTTATCCATTAATACAACTATCACTTTCAAGACATTTTAAGCTCAAACAAAAAAGCCCTAGGCCCGGTACACTTTTGGACTTATATAGCCTTTCGACAGATCCTATTATAGTTAATGTGATCCATCATGATTAATAAAGGTAAGTTTAGTTTTAAGCTAAGGTTTTATATCGTTGCATTCAACGTTTACAAAATGTATTGTCATCGATGGTTAGTTCAGTTAATCGTTCGTTCTTCATAATCGTCTTTTACTCGAATCTCAGATCCCCATTGTTTAATTCTGTCTCCAGCAACATTTGCCTACGTTTTCAAAAACATCAATTATAAAAAATCTTCTCATTTTGCAGTTCAATATCAACAGTACATTCATTTATTCTCATAAAGATGTGACAAATTAATGAACCTTTCGGTAACGGTACCTCTTTGTTCCAATTTGTTCGCGAAACCATTAAAAGCAACATGAAACATTGCATGAGCGCTCCCAAAACCAATCCGTACCATATTCCCTGATAAGTTTAATTGACAACACTTTATAGTTAGTATGAGTGTATGACCATAAATTATTTATGTTAGTCTAAAGTATCTTCAACATCGTATCCACAATACCTTTACACGCATATCGAATTTGAACCCTAGCAAGATACTTAAAGGTATGCCAACAAAGAAATACGAACCAATGTTCATATAAGCAACCGCAGTTTGCCACCCTGCTCCAATTGCCACCCCTGCAAAATTTATACCAATTCAACATCTTCAAAATGAAAGTCATTCACGCCACGAAAAAATATATGAAAATGTGTCGGTAATGGTGATCTGGCAAATTAAGAGTGCATTTTAATTTAGTGGCGTACCAGAAAGAGCGTATTGAAGGTTGTTGATAATTATTATGGTTCCAAGCAACAATGTGAGTTCATCAACAAGTTGCATAACTTCTTGACTATTTGTAAAAAAGGCAGGGTATTGTTTTCGATACACTAGAAGAACCGTTGCAAAGAGGATCCCGATCAGTAGCGCAGTAAAAGCCACAACTATCACTGAGAAACGTACAGTTTTTGGCCTTCCATATCCAAGTTCATTCGACACCCTTACACTACAAAAGGATGATTATATACGACAATCAAATTTGTTAATAAGAAACTCTGTCTCTAGATTAAAGCTTATGAAAAATGGTTTAATTATGCGTAGGTACAACCTTACTGCTACATTCAGTCCTAAAGCAACCATGCCTGCCCACCCTAAGATGTTGATACTGCAATGTTAGATACATGGTTAAAATACACGTTAGGTGGCTGCAAAATGGGTCACAAATTAAATATAGACCATGATTACCTACTAATTAAGACACATAGGTAGAGATCTCACCATACCGATAATGCATCGACGGAGACTTCTGCATTCTCGAAATGCCCAGCAAAAAGAACCATCGACATTACATACCAAGACTCCAAGCTGCAAACGTACGTGGATGATGTAAATTTACACTAAAACTACTTCGACATCAGACTAAAACACGGATGAATTGGACGTGTGTCCTCAAAGTCTTCATTATTGCGGCATGAAAATATGAAATTTCTAAGTTAAAGAATCTTATATCTACGCATTTAGCTCAATTATCGGATTTTGGTATGCTCTCAAATTTTAATAATAAAATCACACAATCCCCTGCACACTAAAATTAATTGAGTCTTACCAAAACATAATCGCGGTGGTAAAAGAAATATGAAGGAATCCTTTCATATTACTAAAAGCTTTCCAAGAAAAACCAGACCAAGCTTGACCACACGAACCCCACAAAACATACGTAACCTGACCCAAGGTTATGAACCACCATGAACCATCAAGAACCACGGCTGCACCAACTAATCCCCACCCAAGCTTCACAATGAACAACCAACTCAGAAACACATGGCTAACCACAGCCACCAATGCAATCAATGCCATTGGCATAACTTTACTTTGTGCTTGTAAGAATTTGGATGTTGGGATCATGGTGGCATAAGCAAATAGCTGTGGTATCATCCAAACTGCAAAGCTACCGGCCGCTACGGAAATGGCGGTTGTTTGGCCTAGCAAGTGGAGGACTGAGACGCCGAATATAAAGGTGAACATTAGGGCCACTGCGGCGGTGTTGAGAATGATCCATGATTTTTGTAGGTAGATTCCGAGCATTTCGAACTTTTCGGCACCGTATGCTTGGCCACATAGTGTCTCTAGAGCACTTCCCATACCAAACTAAACAAGATCAAATCAACATATACAGCATGATTAATAATTTGTTCCATTCATTTATTGATTCAATTCCTAATTATATATACAGGGGCGGATATAAAAGGAGTCAGAGAGTTAGTCGCCCCTCAAGAAATCTTAAATTATTGAAAAAATAATTCTTATAAAGTAATTAGTGACGGTTTAAAGTAATTAGAAAACAAAAAATAAAAAAAAATTGTTGCCCATATAAAAGTTTCTAGCTACGCCCCGTGTACATGACCATACCAATATGGAGTAAGAAAAGCCGGCAATGACGGAGTTCTCGACGGAGACGGCAGCAAGTTCGATGGTCCCAAGTTGTCCGGCGAACAGTTGGGTGGTGGCGCCGAGTGTGTACTGGCAAAGTGAGGTGAAGATCGCCGGTCCGGCCAAGTACCAGAGTTTTTTAGACTCTAGATAAAATTCTCTACAAAAATCTTTAACTCCGTTAACTTCCACGTCATCGTTGTTCCGGTGAGGGTCACCGGAGAGTAGTGGCTGATGCTTTCCAGCCTCCATGGAAATGCGCCAAGGTTGACAAAATTAATTGTGCTAGTATACTTTTGAGCTGAATATTAAGCAACGTCGTCACACGAGTGTAATTAAGTGTATAATGTCATCTGTCAACTTTAATAAGTTATTTATTATAATTAATGTATTATTATAATAATAAATTATAACATTTTCTCATCTTTTAAATTGGAGTAATCACATTTATTTATGATGATGAATTAAAAACGTAGTAATGAAAATGAAAGCGGCAACAACTTATTCTGTCCCAAGGTAGTTAGTACAGTAATTAAAAGTTAAAAATTTTGTAAAAAGACGTTGATGTTAAAATAAGAATTAAATAGAATAAAGAAAAATGTATAGTATATTAGGTTGAAGAGGTTATTAATTTTCAAGAACATGTCGATATAAAAGTTACGTGGTTGATATATATATATATATATATATATATATATATATACTGTTGATGACATTACACACTTAATGAAGGCCACGTAGTTTATATTCTAAATTGTAAATTAAGCAAAGGAGTGAAGGTTTGTAAAGCAATACGTGTGTGTTTAATAACGGGTAAAAATTAGAGCTGAAAGTGAAGTTTGTAGTTGAAGTTGTAGCTTGAATTTCTACTTAAAGTTACTCAAAAAAAAACTTTTTATATAAAAGGTTCGGATGATTTATTTTTATTAATAAAGAGCCCCATTATTGTTGGATTTCCAAACAAAGCTATAAATTGAAGTTTATTAAAAGTAGACGTTTAAACATCAAAATAACCTAAAAACTCCGTGCCAAATACACCATATGGTTTGTTGCTAGATGATTAAACAAAGGGTATAAATTTGCACACAAGTATAAAGTAATGTTGACTTTTGTAATTACTGTAAAAAGGTGATGACTACCGAAAGCAATTGGAAAGTGGTTTGTAAAGCTTCCTGTCTGACTAAATACCGACTAGATTCTTACGTACCATGTTTTCCGATTTCTATTTATGCACATATACTGGTACACATTGCAAACGTACATACTTCACGGTAGTTTCAATTCAAGCGAATTATTTATGAACTTAAAATACTTATCGACCTCTTGATTAATCACTCCGTCTCAATTTAGTTGTCCATTATTTAAATGAATACAGTTTAATAAAAATACATTGATTACTATATCAGTCAATAAGATTTAATATCTACCAACTAAAAACCTTTTTTGATTGATTCAAATCAAAAGTGGATAATAATTTTGAGATATTCGAAAATGAAATAATAAACAATTAAATTGAGATGGAGGACTATAAATGAATATTTTTTTAAACGTGTATAAATACTTTAATAATAAAAATATTTGAACTCTTAAATGTCTAGGTTTGCGAAATCTTTATTGCGATAATTTATAAAAACGTTGAGAGATAAAATTAAGTAAAAACAAAGAGTATACGTTTTGTTTTTTGGGTGTGAAAAGAGGTCAAGATGACTACGTTATAGTTAGAATTGGTTGTGATGATTAAAGAAACGTACATATATACACTACTATTGGTCAATTCCCCTTACAGCAAATACTATTAAGGAGATCAACCCCTTAAACCCCGTTTCCAAAATAGCTTAAATGAGTGTAGACTTAGGGGTGTTCAAATCAATGTTGTCAAGATCGCGATCTTGATCGTAGGATCGTACGATCTTACGATCCTACCAAGGAAAAATGTGTAGGATCGGAATAGGATCGGTCAGGAGATAGGATCGAAGTAGGATCGTAGGATCGATCGTAGGATCGATCGTAAGATCGTAGGATCGTTGAACGATCCGATCCTACAAATGGGCTAATTTTTAATTTTTTTTTTTTTTTACAATTGGACTTGTAAGGCCCATAAGTAGTCCAAATCATGTCTCAAAATTTACCATACATTTGTTTCCAAGTTCCATTTCCCCATTTATCATCAAATTAACCTAAGAAAAAATCTAAAACCTCTAAAACGACGATTATGAATTTTCATTTGTAATATGCTCTCAAACTTTGGTACAACTGTACTATGCCACTATATTTTGTTTTAGTACGTTTATCGTTCGAGAAATATATGTTGACAAATTGCATCACTTTAGTAATGTAAAAGTTTGAATGCTAGATTAATTTCTTTAATAGTGGTTTCTACAAGAATTCAGATATCTTTGTATGAAAACATCATATTTTGGTAGGATTTACGATCCCGATCTCGATCTTACGATCCTGATCTTGCAAAGGCAAAAACGATCATACCTAGGATCCCGATCTTAACAACCTTGGTTCAAATGGTCAGGTTTTGGTTTAGCGGAGTTATTCAATTTTTGAAGAAAATAAAAAACTACTCAATACCCAAACTGGAAATACGCAAACCCAATCCAAACCAACCGAATAACAATCGGGTTAATTGGTTTGGGGCCTGTAAATCTGAACTTACGATGAGAGTTGAAGAATACTAAGAAAATAAAATGAAAGTATAATTTACTCATAATGATATTTATTAAACTAATATTTATCATTGTAAGTTTTTCTGTTTAGTCGTTTAAGAGTCATTTTCTTACCAAATAGTTATTGACTCTAACTGAAATAAAAATGTAGATTAATTTAAATGTTTAAGTGAAGTATAACAATGGATGTATAAGTTGATAACTAAAAATATGTTACTAATAAATTGAACACAATCAGAAAGGAGAAATTTCATGAGATAAGAAGGGTGTGTTTGGCAACCTAAAAATAGGGGATGGTAAAGGATTCTAGTGGATGGAGATTCCAATTTTCATAATCTCCATCCCTAACAATTTTGTAATCCCTGTTTGGCTCATTATAAAAAAAATGGCTTCCAAAAAAAAGAATCCTCATTTTAGGAATCCCTTCAAAGTAGCTTCTTATGAGAAGCTCCAGCTCCTACCTATTAAATTACAATAATACCCCTTTCTTCCATCTGTAACCTCTGTAACCTTATTGGACCAAACCATATACAACTAACAACTCCTCACTGTACGTAATACAACTATTCATCTTCTTCTATTCTTCTATTAGTAAAAATAAAGAGTATCATACAACATTTCAAAAGGCAAAAAATCACTTGATTTTATTATGTTCATCATAAGGTAACGATTCCATGCAAGTGAGCTCCAACTAGATCATCTCTCCAATCCAATTCTGTATCTCTGGTTAGTGCATCATCCAACATTCTTTTATTCACGTAGTTAATATATTGGTGTTTGATGGCTATCATATATATTTATTGTTGTATTATTATTTTACCTAACTAGTATATGAGTTATCTTTATCATTAAGTTTTACTTCATTATATCCAATTCAGATTAAAGCTTGTCTCTTGTGTACTTGGTTCTTTAGTTTACGTTTATTGTTCTTCTAGAGTTTAATATGCATGTCCACTGTTCGATAAAATGTCTCAACCACTTACTAGCATATAAAAGTTAGTTTCTATATGAAAACATAAGGACCAAGTTTATGTGAACAGGGGGGGTTCATTATACAGTATAGATAATACATAAGGCTAACTTAAAATTTGAAATCTTTATATTCTATCATAATGATTTGCTTAACTAATTGTTGAAATATTTGAACAGACCACTCCATGAATTTGTACATTTGTTGTCTTTTGTTTATTGTTGTTTGCTTATATATTATTAGCTCATGTTGCTAGATGGCCTCGAGTAATGATAATGCAAAAAAAGAAACTTTTGGCTGGACAGATCATAACGTGTTGGGTTTGTGTGAACTATTGAACAAATACATTATGAAGAATGGGCGAAACTCTCCATTTAAATGGATAGAACTTCGACCAGAGTTTGAAAAAATTGCCCAAACCAAAGTCCATAGTGAGAGAGTTTTAAAGAACAAATATAACGAACTGAGACAAGACTATAATCTTTGGAAGTTGCTGAAGAATGGAGAAACAGGTATAGGTTGGAATGGAAGTACACAAGAGGTAGTTAGTACTGATGAGTGGTGGGGAAAAAAGATTAAGGTAATATTGTTTGATTGAGTATGATTTATTTCATTGAGTGCAATCTTAATTATTATAGAATTTAACAGTTAGATATGCTACATGATAGGAAAATAACAATTTCAGAAGATTTCGGAAAAAACAACCTTCAACACAACTGCAGGAGGCATGGGATAAATTATTTGCGGATGCAGTTGCGAGTGGGATAGATTGTGTAGCACCCTCTATGGACCCAAGTACTTTTACTGAGGTGCCTTGTGTTAACCTTGAGAGTGAGGTGAATCACTTCAACCTTGACGGTGAGGTAAATCAAGTGAATCTTGAGAATGAGATGCACCATCTGAATGTTGAGGATAATGATATATACTGTTATTCACAATACCCTCAAAACTCTTCGCGTTTGGAAACCTTAGAAGCTGAACAAGGCGATTTCTGGTCAAAATTCATTGATGAGGTGAAGCACCCACAACTCCAAATTGAGAAATCAAAAAAAAAACTGAAAAGAAGGCCAAAATGAGTACTAAACCTGTTAAGATGAAACGTAAAAGTAGAGAATCAGCTGGAACCCTAATGTTTAGGGAGCTTATTGCTCAACAAGCTGCTACTCAAAAACGTGTTGTGGAGATTTTAGAGTCTGATGCTTCTGGTGTTAATCAAGTTGGTAGTGCTAGTGTTGGTGCAACCATGAGTGTGCTTAATCACATGGTTAATGAAGGTTTAATGACGAAAGGTGATAAATTGTGGTGCTTTGCGATAACTTTATTTGAAGATGTTATAGTACGCAATTTATTTTTAAGTATGCCGGATGATGAAGGTAGGCTAGCTTGGTTGAAGTTTAAGCAAAATCCAGGCAACTAACACTTTTATTTGTATCACCTAGAAGGTTAATTAGCGTATTTTGGTACTTTCTATTTTGAACTTGGTGTACGTCATAATGGCCATCTACAACTGAACTTGAACACTTCAAAAATCATAACAATATTAATGAAATTATTATTACAACCAGTCACCAACGGGTCGTACACGTTTTCAAAACTCAAACTTATCAATCAAATCAAATCATTGGACATTACTAGTTGAATGAACAACTAGTATAGGTTATCTTTTAAGATACCTACTTATTTTATTTAAACTTGAGCGTTATAAATGCCTGGCAGGTTACAGTCTTCGGACACCCCATTTTACTTCACCACATTTGCTTTATTGCAACTCTTCAGGCTCAGGTGAGTCTCATAGCCCTGAATTTTTACTATTTTTACTCCCGGGGTGGGAATACATGCTCTAACTGTTTTACACGTGAACATGAGTACAAAACTCGCTATATTCTGCATGAGTTGTTTTCTAATCACTTTTAAGTCCTCTACGATCATAGTTCTGGTAATACTTTATGTAGCGCGAATGTTAGTGTATGGTACCATATAGGACTGACCATTCTCGTCCGGGTCAGCAAGCACTGACTGGTTAAACGGACGCATTACCTTTTGTTCATACGAGTGTAGATTAGACACTCGCCCGGAGGCACCCACGATCAGGCACTTTATTGTGATCCTGACACCCACGTTAAGCGCAGACTATGACCTCATGGAAGACATATACATCATTTGATTCATTTCAAACGGTTATCATTAAATCTTGTGGTTCACACTTACATATTTATTATGCAAACCTGTGAGCTCACCAACGTTAGCTGACCTTTTTAGCATGTGTTCTCAGGTACCTAACAGCAGTAGGATCTGTTCACTCAGGATGCCCATAGCTCAAGTCAGCATACACATCAGGAGATTATTTTGCATTACTACATTTTGTAACTAAGTTATGCCGATTAATCTCTAAATATTGTAATTATTGGGATTATGTAAACATTTATACATTGTAAAACTTTATATTATCGATGTATCTGTAAAACGACGCATATAGAGTCGTTCATTATATGCCTTGTGTGTTTTGATTATTGATTAGTAGCACCTCAAAGCTTGCTTCCGCTAAACAGTAAACTTGGAGGTGTTACAATAAGTCCTTATGTATAACATGTATTATTTATAAAATAATAAAATGTATTTTATTGATATTGCAAATATTGGGTAACAAAATAGTTTATGAGTTAGTAAGTAAATGTAAATCTACATATAAGAGAACTTTGGCAAATTGAAATATTAGACGGCTCCCATCGCAAGGCGTCGGTTTGAGTCGGTTTATACCGACGAGGCCGACGGCGATGTTACGGCGGTGTCGGTTTGGCCTTCTTAGTCGGATATCCGACACATACTTTTTTTTGTTTTTCTTTTTGCGTGTATAATATTAAAGGTAAATTGGTAAATGTGGGACCTAAAAATTAAAGTGACGGGTCACTACTGGTAGGGGTCTGTCATTTTCAGTCAGTTTTTTAAAAAGCTAACGTGGCTCAATCGGTTTCACTCAGTTTTAGTCACGGATGGGAGGAGTCTTAGGATAGTCCTAATCATGGTTAAACCACTTTCAAACCACTTCCCTTCCACCACCTCAGGTTCATGTCAAATTTTCACAATTTATTCACAACCAATTATCCACTGCCATCAATGACTAACCACTTAATGACTAACCACTTAATTTTTATGGGTCCAACATTTACCAATATACCACCATTTCTATATATTAAATAAATAAAAAACACGTTGACCCCACAGAGATTCAACCAATTTGCAATCTCGGCTAACCGGTTTGGATTGTAAGTGGTTGACAAATGATTCAACCAATGGCACCGCGGAGTAACCGATGATTTGCCCGCTGGGGAGTGCCCTTAGTATAAGGTTAGAAGGTTGATAGGGTGACGCAATGAAGAAACTAAATTGATTCGCATATTCTCTCCATAAGATGCACTTTATTTCATCTCCACTTACGAAACATTCAATAAAAAAAAGTTCTTTAAATGATTTTATAACCGACAATTGAATAACATAGACATGAGTATCTTACTTGTTATTATTATAAAGATTAACATATGACATTTGTGTTTCTTTCCCATACTTCACATTATTCCTCATAAAAAACAATTATGTCCAATCTAGGTTACAAACCAAATTTTTTAAAGATGACAAACAACGTATGTAGCACATCAACATGCAATATATAATAAATCATTTATATGTAAATAATATAAACCATCAATTATTAAGCTTTGGTTGACCCCAACTGAAAATATGTATTCGAAAGGAACAAAAATGGAAACCATACTTAGAACTCAAAAACATCTTAGTAGGTTTAACACGTGTTCGGCCATATAAGTAGATTTTATACTACTCATCTTCATTATATGTTATGTCATCTACATACGAAACCTGAAATTTTGTAATATAAAGACTTTTCACTCTTGAAGTACGTTATCAAATTCGGTCAACACCAGTTTCTTATTGTAGTTTGGATCCTATTTTCCTATAATCAACTCATAAGTGATTAAAATGCTAAAGTATATATATATAACAAAATATTGAAGTAAGAAAAAAAATTAAAAATTACCATCTCATCTAGCAATATCATTCCAATTCGAAGTATCGTTTATGAAGGATTCAATTTTATATATGCTTAAAAGTAGGATGATTATTTTAATTTGAATTCTTTTATGAGAGTTAATAAAATGAAATTTGGATAAGTTTTGTATCTAACTTTTTATGTATCCTAATAATTGAAACAAAAAAATATACTATTGTTGGGAGATAAAGGATCACAATTTTTAACTAAAAAAATGTACATGAGGATTATTATCTCCGTTACTATTATTAATATGTGAAATTTTTTAAACTATGCTTATTGTATAGATGATGTAGATTAGTCTTAGAAAGATAAACCCATATATATTAAAAATTATTTATATATGTTATATTCACGTGTCTCATAATACATGACTTATCAATTGAATAGGATATAATAAGTTTGTCTACCGGATCTAAATAATTTATCATTTTAATTTTATTATATGTTTTCATTTTAGTCTCATCCTCAATTGAAAAAAATATACTCATATTCTTGTATTTAAGTGTCGACACTACATATATGATTATGTAGTATAATCTGAATGAATTATTATTGTTATGATTATGATAATATACCATTAATGTACCAGTAATAATAAGTTAGCTTAAAGTTATTGTTATATAGTATATTATTACATTTGTTATTTATTTAACTAATATTAAATATATTTTATTAATTCAAATAGTAGTAGTAATTCAAATTTAAATTCAAATTCAAATTGGTTTAGGAGGGTTAATTATGTACTTTTAAGTATATTAGAGGATTATGACATCAACAATTAAACGAATGGATAGATCTCATGTTGACTTCCTAATTGGATTTGAAAATTAGTCAAAGATGCTTTTTAATTTAAACTTTGGTATTATAATAAGAGTAGATAAATTATAAATATTTTTTTATTAATTATTTCCTTTTTCAATTCCCCTTTTTCTTCTCAGAATCTTCAATTCCCCGTTAGATTGCAACCACCAAACTCCACATGCCGCAGGCGACCACATTTGATTTCAACCACCACGATTTATTGTAGGCGACCATATCTATAATGTAAAGAAAACCAAACCAACTGAAACACTAGATCTGCTATTTCCCCCACTACCCACTTTCACCTGCAACTCCGGTAGCAGTATCATCATCGTTAAACCAACGATCTCCATTTGGAGTTCCGGCCAAGAACGCCTAACGCCGTCGTCTCTTGTTGACGGGTTTCGATTTCGATCGGTATTTGCACCAACGGATAGGAGTGGAGGAGTTGTCAGACGAATGGTGGTGATGTCTTTGTATATGGAATTCAGATCTGAAATGAGTTTTAGAGTGAAGTTTTTTTCTAATTATATATTGTTTATTCTGATATAGTTTTAGGTTTTGAGAATGATAATGACAAAAAAAAAAAAAAAGTTTGGTGTTTGTGTTTGATTTGAGTGAAGAAGATGATTATTTAGATACGAATTTTTTGAACCTAATGTTATGCTCTTTTATTGGAGTGAGATTACAAATATGAAGATGTGCTTGATGATGATGGTAACTTGCTGTAGTTTTTGGTAATATGATGAATGATGATGGTGACTTCTGTGATGATAGCAACGATAATGTGATGATATTTTGTTTTGTTTTATTTTAATTTATTTTAAAATTAAACAAAGATTTTAATATTTTAAATAATACGGTATGTTTTAAGAACAATAAATTAGAAAAAATAGAATATAACTAATAATAAGGGTATTTAAGTCATTTTATACGTCAAAAGGACGATTTTGGAAAAATGACACACCACAAGGATGAGCAATGTAATTAACGAAGTTAAAGGATCGAGAGTGGGAAAATGAAAAACCACAAGAATGAAAAATGTAATTTATCCAAAAAAATTTAAAAAGATATGATTTTTCACACTTATATATGCAAAAAGAAAAAAACTCTTACTTAAAAGTGTGAAGAAATTACAACTTTTCAACACTTAAAATGTGGCAAAAAATTTGTAACATATGATTTTTCCTAGGGTTGGCAATTTTTGACACGACCCGAAACCGACTCAAAAATAAGCTGGTTGGGTCATGATTTTTTGACCCGTTGACCCACCAACCCGAAACCCGATAACTTGTTTTTTTTTCCAGATCGGGTTCGGGTAACCTAGTGGGTCATTAGGTCAACCCGATGACCTGAAAATAGAAAAAATAATAAGTTTTTAAAAATATAAAATATTTATACTTTTATTTTTAAATAAAATATTTGAACTTCTTTTTGTCCATAAACCATGTTAGGGCTGACAATTTCCGATACGACCTGAAATCCACATGAAACCGACAAGAATAAATTAAAAATGTGGTTAAAAATTCAAAAGTTTTATTTTAATTTAATGAGTCAAGTATTTTTTTATTTTTTTTACTAAATTTTGATGAACATACTAGCTAATATGATTGTTTGGGGATTTAATAGACACTTTTATCTTTATTAATGACGAAATATAAATTTAGAGAGTGATCCATGTAAACTATTTAACCCGAAATTAACCAATTAAAATAAAATGACCCGAACATATGTTGATCTCGTTTAAAAATTAGGTTAATGGGTTGGGTCAGGGTTGAGTTGGGTTGAAATACTCAACCCGATTAGAAATCAGGTCGGGTCTGGGTCAACTACTTCTGATCTGTCAACCCGATAACCCGAGCGGGTCAACTCGACCCGACCCAAATTACCACCCCTAATTTTCCCTCACAAGATAAAGTATGAATAAATTGGGTGTTACAAATGGTTTTTCACACTTTTAAGTGTTGACAAATTGTAAATTCTCTACACTTTTAAATGTTAACTTTTTTTTTTCCTCACATTATGTATGTGAAGATTGTGGTTATTTTTACACTTATTGATATAATAATTTTTTCCACATTTTTAGGTATGAATAATTTAACATAATTTTACACATCTTTAAAATGTGTGGAGAAAAAAAGTATGGATTGATAATATATTCGTTGTAGTGATTGATTGTTATAAGAGTATTGAATGAAGATATATATTCTATTTATTTATTTATTATTTTATTTTTTTGACATAAGGCAAATTTAACAACCAACTAAAACGAAACAAAGTACAACTTTCCGGCCACATGTGTCATCATGTCTATGACATCTTAATTACATACGATCCACACATACATGCCAATTCTATTTGCACCCCTAGATCTCCGATACACATCCCCATCAAATCAGCTAAATGTTTTGTTATCAAACTAATATATTAGTGATATGATTAATGAATCAATATATTTTGACTTCAGAATACTGTCCACCACACCTGAATACTGTCCAAAACACTATCCAGATTCCAGAACACTGTCCAAAACACTTTATTAGTAAAAAAAAATGATATGAAGACTAATGATTTAATAGTTAAGGGAGTGTGCAATTAGAAATTTTGATTAAAAAAAAATGATGATTTGATGAAGTAGGGGTGTGCAATCAGAAAACACGAGTGTGCAAATAGTATAACACTGTACCCCACATATATCTACATTTAAAAACCAATGAATATGCATATACTGCCATGCCTTGAAACAACCAACAATTTCTACCCTGCAAATATATTGTATTTACAAGCAAACTAGAATAGAAGTCAAGCTACCTGCTACGATATATACGTTATGCGACAATGGTTTTAAAAAGGACAGTCTATTTATTTATAATTTAAATTGAGTCCTTTTTTGTTTATAAACGGGGGAGCTTGATTGTGATGGTTTATATGTACTTATACAAATGTTAACTAACTCTTTCGTTTTTTAAAATGGTTAAAACAAATATTTCCTCGGTCATTACGTGGTTCAAATTGTAAAAGGGTTCTTAAAATTGAAAAAGTTAAAAATATTTTTTTCGAAAAATGAAAATTGTATCAAGATTCTTTTTGAAAAATACATTTCTCATCTTTTGAGGAGAATAATTTTGTCTTAATAAAGGCACACGTTAGACAAACCCATTATAGTCGTGTACATTTTTGTACATGGGATTGTGGTAACCCGGTTTCATCTTATTGAGAAATGTAAGAGACAAAATTTGATAGGGTTTACGTATCATTCGATAAATGAATTAGACATGATTTTAACTCTATATTTTTTGGTTTTGAAAGGTAACCGAAATTCAATCAATAATATACGTTGACTTGCATAAATTGATTATTCATAATTTATAGGAGTTAAGTGGATATTTAGTTTATTGAGTTAGGTTAAATGTGTACAAAAATTTTGTGTGAAAATTAGGGAATCAATCTAAACAACTTGTTTTTATCAAATACTAATTTCCTCACGTTTTTTAAATTTAAATATCTCACAAACGTCAAGTCGAAAAATTATGAAAATTGCACCATAAAATTCAACATTTTATCCTCTTCGATTTAAGATTCAACAAGTTGTACTTTCGACGATTTTTATTCTTTCATTGTTTGGTGGGTTTTACAATAGTAATTAGTTATACATTTGAGCTGTGGTTAAGGTTTAGGTTTAGGGTTAGGGTTTACAAGGGTTTATAGTTTAGGTTTTATCGATGTTTAGAGTTTAGGATTCAGTATGATTTATGGTTTAAAGTTTTGTAAAGCGTTTAGAGTTTAGGGGTTTAGGCACCCAACAATCTAAACCCCAACCCCTAAACTCTAAACACAGAACTAACACATGTCATAGTAATTTGTAAATCCACCAAAAAATTGAAGAAAAAATAAGTCGTCAAAAGCATAGCTTGTGAGATCTTAAATTGAAAATGAGAACACGGTGAATTTTATAATGCAATTTTCATAATTTTTGACTTGTCATTTGTGAGATATTTAATGTTTAATAAGATGTGAGAAATAAGCATTTAAAGAAAATGAGTGATTGAGAATTTTTTTTTCATCCTCACGTAAATTTAATTTTCATTCTCATTTGTTCTTCCCTCTTAGTTTATCATATTAAAGGTGCAACCGTGCAAGTGCTAAAGCCCAAGCCTATAAATGTATAATATATTTTCAACAGCCCAGCCCATAGGGTGAATTGTCTAACTAAGTTTGTACAAAATTTTGACTTGCTAATATTGATTCGTGTCATGAAGAAATTTTGAATCATTCCTCTTACTTTTTTCTATTGATCAAGTTAGGGTAAAATTGCACAAACGGAAGCAAACTATTGTGTGATTATAATTTTGGAACTCAATTATGAAAATTATCAAAATCAATTCTCAATTTATTCATAATTTTGGTAGACTTAAGTTCAAATGAGTATAACATTTTTGAGTGAGAATAGAGGAAACAATAGAAATGTGTAATGTGTCACTAATTTCACTTTCTTCCACATTTTAAAAAAATAAATATCTTTCAAACTGTAAGTCAAAAAAATCACAAGAATTGCACCATAATAATCAGTGTTTAATTCTCTTCAATTAGAGATGTGACAAGGTATACTTTCGAAAAGAAAAAAAAATTCATTTTTCGGTGGATTTTGAAAACGAGTAACATATGTGGTACCGGCGGGTAACACATATGGTACCGGCTAGTAACACATATGGTACCGACTAGTAACACGCGGGTAACACATGTGGTACCGGCTCGTAACACATGTGATACATGCTAGTAACACATGTTGTACTAGCAAGTATCACATGTGGTACTAATTTTGTACAATTTGTAAAATCCAAAAATAAAATATTTATCAAAAGTATATCTTGTCACATCTCTAATTGAAGAGAATTAAACGCTGATTATTATGGTGTAATTTTCTTAATTTTTCAACTTACCGTTTGTGAGATATATTTAATTTTTTTAAAATAGTGAAGGAAAATGAAATTTATAACACATGGTGCATTCCTATATGTTCGACTATTCTTACCAAAAATTCTATACTCATTGAACCTAACTCCTGATTACTAAAATCCTAATATATAAATTGAATAATTAAAGTAATAAAATTGAAGATTGAACTAATATTTAAGAGAAAAAAATTCAATAAGTAAAAAGTTAAGAATACATACATGTTGATTGTAATTGATGACATAATTTATAGATCACCTACAACACTAACTTTTAAGAATAAAGGATGGTTGATGAGAAATTTTGTTTCCACTACACTATTTATAAAAACTATATGTGGTATGTAACTTCAAAAAATAAACCCCCAAAAAAACCTCAAAAGGATAGAGGTTGTTATGCGCATGTACGTAGGAGTGATATTAAAAACCGGGTTTTAAAACCGATCTGACGAAAATTCGACCTAGACAAACCTAAGTCTCACCCTACCCGGTTCGGATTTTGTCAGTACCGACGGGTACTGAACGTTTGAAATCAGGTTGTACCCGGGTCGGGCACAAAACCCGGTTTGTACCCGGTTTTTTTAACTAGCTGTTTGTTTCAATTGTCTAGCCCTTTTTTTTTACCTTTTTTGGGGTTTTTTTTACCATCCTAAAATTAGTATAAATAGATACCTTGGGTTTGATTTAAATACAACACTCAAACACTCATTCGAGTCTTAAAACACTCAAAACGCTTACGATTTACATACGAAACTCTCAAAACACTCTCAAAATGGCAACTCAATCTTCTTCAACTACCGATGGTGTTGGTTTGTCAAATGCACCAACTATTATTCAAGTTTTGTAAACAAAACGTAATCCGGAGATTTGATATAATTATGACAAATTGTTATCAGATGGTATGACTAATGCACATTGTAAACGATGTGGGAAATTTTTGAAAGCCAACTCCAACACAACGTTGAATAAACATACTACAAAGTATTGTGATGCAAACAAAACTAATCGGGAGGAGGGTCAAACAACCATGTCTTGGGATGGAGGTACTTTTACATACGAAGCGGAGTGGTGTCGAGAAGCATTTGCCGGCTTTATGATTCAAGAAGCTTTGTCGTTCAACCACTTCGACAACCCTCGGCTTACTAAGGTCATTCAAAATACTTTTCAACCACGATATAATCATGTAAGTCGTTTTACTCTTAGACGTGATGCACTTAAATTGTGGAAAAACGTTAAAATTCAACTAATCACCGGTTTTGAAAACTTAGCTACAAGTGTATCATTAACAACGGATGATTGGTCTGCTCCTCATGGTCTGCTCGGTTTGTACCTGTGACAACCCGTACTTAGGCATATTAATTTACTCTAAGCTTGCTTGTAATTACTTGCGAATAGTTTGAAATAGAACTAAGTTGCTTTTAATATAACGTATATTGAATATACACACGTACGTAATAAATTGATATTACACGATTTGCTCGGATGGATTCCAACTTAACTGGACGTTGGTGAACGCAATTTATTAAATAATATGAAATTATTTGATAAACATACTTATTTCCAAATATTATTGCGACACTATTTCATAAGCATTTCGTATCATATATAATGCCCAGAAACGACCAAAAACGCGCAAAACGCACCCGACAATCAAATAAACGACAAAATATATATATTTTATAAATTAAAATATATCAGCTTGAATGGTAAGTATTTATTTGAAGTATCGTATTTCAAACCAATAACAAAAACGTTTAATTTAAACGTCACGCTATTTATTAATCGTAACACGACCCCGCGAATCACTACCGACACATCACAATAACATTTTTATTAATGTTTCTAAGTAATAATAAGTATTACTTCAAGTTAAAATATCGGGTTTTAAAATCGTTAGTTAAATACGCGTAACAAATGTTTAACGCCTAAATAAATGTCAAAACGAACGGGTAAACGAACACCACACGAGACACAACTTTGGGGGAATGATTTAAACACCCACCTAGTGGGTGGGACCCATGAAAATCTGAAGAATTATGGGAGCCCATGCCCCATTTCCCTTACTTATGGATTACACCAAACACACACCTCACTCTTTCACCCCATACTTCATCACTTTCACTCAACTCTCTCCATTTCTCTCTCCCTCTCTCCCCTTGCACGAAATTCTGCAGCCTCCCCACCCCCATAACACCACCACAAGTCCACCATAGCATCACCATACAACCACCACGAGCCGCCACGCCGGAAATCAAGAAAACGTGATAAACGAGTCTTCGGCTTCATTTCTTCACCTCTTCATCGTTTCCTTGTGAGAACTCTTGAACTTTCATTTTATTTACTTGTAAAACATATAATTACTTGTTATAATGTCCACTTAACGATTACATGTCCCAAACATACACCGAAACGCATTTTACAACTCGAAACCCTACTCTAACTTTTTGTCCAGAAAGTTGGTCAATTTCCACGATTTTTATAAAATTCATATGTTAACTAAAATGGATGTTCCTTAAGCCTAAAATGTAACCTGTGATGTTAGCTTTCCAACGACACCAATTTTGGAACATATCGACTTCGTTTTCTATTTTAAAATAATATTTCTGTTAAGGTGCGCATTACTGTTCCGGCGGACAGAAACATCCGCCTCCTTCTCGAGACCATATCTTGAGTTCTAGACCACTAAAACGTATGAGACCAGTGCCAAAACCTCACATAATTTGTTAACTTTAAAAATTTCTTCTTTGACCATTTCCAGAAATGCCCGTATTTTCATATATAACACGATCTTTGAACATATATCTGTTTTGGACCAAATCTGACCACCCTTGGTAATCATTTTTGTTTAAAATAGTAAATGAACACATAAAAATACCATAAAGTGCAGAAATGAACTAGACACATAAGAGGACATGTGTGATTTTTAGGTATAAATCGGAATAGAAATGCTCCAAACCGAGAGGTTTATCGGGTTAAAAATCTGGAAATATAACGTAGGGACTGTTTTGGAAATCATTTAAAAATCAACACTTCGGATTAACCCTGACACGAACCAATAATTTTACTAAGCTCCTCACACCATTTTAAGACTTGGGTAAAAGTTTCGGGTCAAACCGAGGTCGTTTGATCATAAACCCGACACTTAAAAATCACACAGCCCATAGTGTCGCAGGAGGGCCAAACCCAACTGCGACACTAGACTTAATGTCGCATAACATTCCGAGAATCCCATACTGCGACACTAGGCTAATGTCGCATAAACACCAGAGAAACCCAACTGCGACACTAATGCTGTTGTCGCATAACATCCGAGTGTCGCATGCTGCGACACTAATACCATTGTCGCATGAACGAAATCCGTGAATTACCATTGTCGCATGAACAGTGTCCGACAATAGCCCATTGTCGCATAGTCATCCGTGAATCATACTGCGACACTAAGCTATTGTCGCATAACCATCCGAGGGTCGCATACTGCGACACTAATGTTGATATCGGATGAATATTAATCTGACAATCTATATTGTCGCAAAAATAGTTACGACAATCCTTATTGTCGCATGAATCGTATTTCTGAAAATCCTTATACATTGATACAATATTTGGATAACCAACAACAAATACATTGATAAGTATACAACACAGCAAAAACATATAATAATAACATTGTTGGATTATTATTACAAATCGTCACCAACGGGCCGTACATCTTTTTCAAAACTCAAACTAAACAAACAAACCAATATATTTGGACATTTCCTAGTTGAGTGGACAACTAGCATGAATGATCTTTTGAGACATTCACTTATACATACAACCTTATATGCTTAGGGCATTAGAAGGTTGCGGGTTCGCGGAACCTACGGATTACTACTGCTTTCAGACTTTACGTTTATTAAGTTAAACGCTTGCTTGCTTGACTCAGGTGAGTCTTACAGCCCCACTTTTACTGTTTTACTTATGGGGTGAGATGCATTGCTTACGTTTTCTTGAACACAAGTGCTAAATTACTTACTTTTCATATACGGGCTTGCATGAGTTACTTACTAATCCACTGAAGTCCCTCCATCATAGTTTCGTTAGTTATGGACTTAAGCGCGAATATTAGTTAATGGATCCATTAGGGACTGACCCTCCCCGCCCGGGGTAGTAGCGCTACCACGAACCGTTATGTATAAACGGGCGACTTTTATTTGTTTCGTACGAGTGTTTGGATTGGGCACTCGCGGGGGCACTATACGGTACTTGGTTGTACCACCGATTTGCGGGTTAAGCTTCGACTATGAGCTCATGGCAACGGTATATACATATTTACTTATTATTTGCTTGGTTGCAGATACTTGATTTACGCCTGCGGGCACACCTGATAAAAATCTTGTGTTCAAACTATTACTTACTTACAAACCTGTGAGATTCACCAACCATTTTGGTTGACCCTTTTTAGCATGTATTCTCAGGTACACATACGGAGTAGGATTACTCCAGGATTACTAGCTAGAGTCGCATGATTTCCAAACTGCATTAATGGAGATTCTTTAGCATTATCTTTTGTAACTTTGGTTATGTAACAGAATCTCATGTTACGTACGCGAACTCTAGAGGACCTTACTTTTGTAACGAAAACATTATGTTTTCAAACGTTATTTTATAATGGCATGTAACTATTTTACAAACGTCTCATTTAGAAGTCGTTTGCTATACTTTGGTGCTTGATTATTGATTAGTAACACCCAAAGCTTGCTTTCGCGCAACATTAAATTTGGGGGTGTTACAGTACCTTTGTGTTACCGCATATTGGGTTGATCCCGCAACTTGGCAAACTTGTACCATTGCTTTTGAAAACTTTGATTATCCTCACACGGGTCAAAATTTATTTTGCATGTTACGAGATGAAGAAATTGCTCTCAATGAAGCTTCACGAGAGGATACCTCCGAAGAAGATTTCGACATTTGAAGAATGAAGAGTACGCATTTGAAGATGTTAGAAGAGTTGAAGAATAATAAAACTTGAAGATTTTGAAGAATTATGAAGACTTATTTGTTTCAAGAACATTTCTATGAAGATTTAGAAGGCTTTATTTTAAGTAATTATTAAGTTATGTTTTCATTCCTAAATGATGTTTTATGCTGAAGACTTTGTTATTTTTATGAAGATTTTGAAGAATTATGACGTTATGGTTAAGTGTCAAATTGAGTTCTTGATGGAAAATGGTATTGATGTATAGTCAACTACTTTGAATTGGTCAAATATGTTTGAATATTGGAAATGAATTGGTTGAAGTATGATTACGATGGTAAACAGGTCTAAACGCGTCAAAATGGGTCAAAAAAGGATGATTCGTTACACTAAGTGGAAATGTAGATGGTCATTGTTGAGTATTGACTTTTAAGTCAGAATGGCACTAGGAAAAATATGTGCAAAATGTCCAGGTCTAAAATCTTATTGTTTGTGATTTGACTTGGTCACAAAAACGACCCAAAATGACCATAAAATAGATATACGTCCGAATTCCTCGTTAACGCATATTTTGAAAAAGTGTAAAAAGAGAAACCTTCATTTTGGTATAGTGGAGGTGTCCACAAAATTTCAGAGTCTAACTATTAACGAGTTAAAAGTTATGTGCGTCGGAAGTTGACTTTTAAAAATGGTGTTGCTGGCTTGCTGCTGTCCTACCCGGTTACCTTACTCGGCAGGTAGTCATGTCCTAAACGGGTAACTCAAGGGTAAATGTTGAGAGAAGTTGGAGAAGGGAAAGGGTACCTGGGTAGTGAAGGGTACCCGGTTTGAAACCGAGTTTTGGACCTGAACCGATTTCAAACCGGCCCCAATCGGTTAGAGTCGGGTTGAGTCCCCCCCCCCACCCCCCCCCCCCCCCCCCAAAAAAAAAAAAAAAAATTGGGTCGGGTTCAGGTCAAAATCTGGTTTTTAAGCGCTGACCAAAACCCGATTTGGGTTTTGGTTCCGGGTCGGGTTGGGCCAAAACCCAGTTTTGTTCACCTCTACATGTACGTAGTTGATACGAAGCACAAAACACAAACTTAATTGAATTGTAATTAAATTATTAAGTGGGTTAAGGTTAAAATATATTGGACCTAGAGAAGAAGGGGCCCATATGGTACTTGGGCCCCAGACTCAATTTCGTAAATCTCAATTTCGTAAATCTACAATTTAATGGTTTGATTTGCTTAAAAAAAATGAAAAAACATATATTACGTGTAAAGAAACGAACTCATATTGCTACCAACATAATTCTTATCTTACACTCTTATAAAGAATTTATCTTCGATATCATAAATATATAAAGAACGAAAATAACACCAATACCTCTATCACCAAACTAGTCTTAGCAAAGTAGAATTTCAAACATTAATATGAAATGCAATTTAGTCCATAAAAAAAGTGTACAAGTGTACACATGTTAAGTAAAAGACAATTAGCCTATAAATAACAAGTACACATTTGGAAATACAGGAGCCCCATATATAAATTAGATTGTGATTAACAGTGATAAATATATACCTATATATTATATTTAAAACTTCAAAAAGTTGTAACAACATATGGATTAAATTCAATTTATTTATTCTAAATATATATAGAGACTAAATGGAATAAATATCTTTGCGATGATACCTCGTTAGTATAAAATAAAGAGTTTAAATATCGGAAGCCCTTAGGTTTTTTTTATAAGAATTGCAGACATGTATAAAAAAATTGTACCTTTATCAAAATTCGAGGGGTCAAAATAAATTCAAACAAGGATAAAAAGTTAGTTAAATACAATATTTGATGTATCTCTGAAACAAAAGCGCTTATCAAAACTCTAAAAAAAATCGAATAACGGTGAGCATTCGTACCCGAATCCCAATCCCGTACCGGTACCGTACCGCTTTAAATGGTCCGGTATTCGGTACTCACTTTAGGGCCAAAAAGATAACCGGTACCAACCGGTTTGATACCGGTATTTTATCAATTTTCCCGCTTTGGTACCATATCCAAAATATACATGTTTTTCTTTGTTATGGTTCCGTAGGTTCTTTCTATAAATTAGAAATATTTATTTGAAACCTCATTTCTGTGATTATATGATATGTCTATGAATATTAAAATAAATTTTTGTGGGTAATTAAGAAGTAGGGATGAGCATGGTACAGAACCGGTACCGTATCGTACCAAACCGGTTGGTACCGCTTTTCATTTTGGCCATAATGTGAGTACCAAATACCGTACCAATTGAAATGGTATTGGTACCGATACGGTACGGGTACTGGGACGTTAAAAAATGGTACTATACCTGTTTGGGACCGGAAATATAAAAATACAAAAGTGAACAAGATTCAGTTGTAAAAGTGGTACAACACAAAAACATAGAATCACCTCAATACCAAACTCGACCAAGTATGGTAACTTAAACCAAAAAATGACAAAAAAATCTCCATGTTTATGTTTTCTACCCAATTGTGACACCCGCCAAATTAGGACTAGTAATTAGTACCTAATCAAGTGTAACACATGTAATTAGTTCTATGTTAGGCTAATTAATGTATCAATATATATATATTGTTGAATATATACAAATATGCGATTTGATTAAATCGTACAAGTTTCAAATCGAATGCAATTCGATTCAATCAATACGGACGTTGGTGAACAATTTTATTAAATAATATGATATTATTTAATAACTCTATTTTATCCCAAAATATTATTTAGGTAATATTTCAACTCGAATTCGTATCGTATTGACAACATTTACGCGATTAAAATAATAAACTCGCGAACAAAACGAAACAAGTTAAGTTATATTTTATAACTCAATTATTAAGTATTTGATGAAATACTTCAATTAAAATATCGAATAAATATTCGTATTTCAAAACCTATAATTAAATGTACGAAAAATTATTTAAACGACCGGGAAAACGAACACCACACGGAGCGCAAACACGGGGATTAAAAGTTGGAGATTTCCTCCCCTATCCCCCCCCCCCCCCCCCCCAAAAAAAAAAGCTGCCTTTCCCTCCACTCCCTCCAATCCCCTCATTCATCTCCATTTTTCCCTCTCTCTCTTCTCTCTTTTCTCTCTAAGACATCCACTACCACCACCACCACCTACAACCACCTATTTCCACCACTAAACGGCCTCGGATCGTCAAGCACCTTTGGAGGAAAACGTTTCTCACATCACGATCTACATTTTCATCCTTTCGAAATTCTCCGGCGCAAAGTTTGTAAGTTTCCGACAAAACCCGAAACACTCCGATTTCCATTATTTTTACTTGTTTAAGGGTTATTTAGCTTAAAATATCCAAATATGGGTTAGGTAAAAGTTTCAAGTCAAACGGAGGCCGGAAAACACCTTTTCGGCTCATTTTCCGGCCAACAAGGCGTTATGTCACAGAGGCTCCAGGCCACCTGCGACATAAGCTTTTATGTCGCTAAATCAGGCCTTATGTCGCATATAGCGACATAAGCCACTATGTCGCACAAATCACGGATTTCGCATATAGCGACACAAATGGTTATGTCGCAAAACTTATTCCCGTCGCATATAGCGACACAACGCCTTATGTCGCATTAAATTGCGGATGTCGCACTTAGCGACACAAGCCAGCCCCTTGGACCCCGCCAGGGGTTGCCACCCCTGGAACCCCGCTAACCAGGGGCGCTGCCCCCGGACCTCCGTCACTTAAAGTTTACAAATACTTTTTAAGTATAACACCTTTCAAAAATCAAAATAATAATGTGAGATTATTATTACAAACAAATCACCAACGGGCCGTACACGTTTTCAAAACACAATCGAATCAACCAAGTGGTAATAACTTGGACAAGTTAATCAACCAAATCGTAGTAATTTGGACATCATAGTTGAACAAACAACTACAAAGGTAGTCTTTTAAGATACCTATGCAATTAATAACCATCGCGCGTATTAGACGCCCTCAGGTTACAAGTCTTCGGACATCGATTCGCAGCTAATCAATTCAAGTTTATTTAAATAAATACTCAAGGCTCAGGTGAGTCTCATAGCCCCTATTTTACGGTTTTCATCTGGGGTGTGATTACATTGCTTGTTTTATTTTACAATATGAACGCAAGTACAATACAAATCAAATATTACATGAGTTGTTTTCACTAATCATTTCAAAGCCCTCCATAACATAGTTTGGTAATACATCTGTAGCGTGAATGTTAGTATATGATATCATATAGGATTGACAATCCTCGTCCGGGTTAACACGCACTAACTGGTCAAACGGACGTATTAGCATTTGGGAAGACGAGTGTAGATTAGGCACTCGTAGGAGGCAACTCAGTTAGGTTTCCTTAATTGGACCTAACACTCAAGTTAAGCTCAGACTATGTGTTCATGGCTGTATAACTTTTATTTTTATTGCATTTTAAATTCAATTAAATCTTGCGGTTCATACAAAGATGTGTTGACATACAAACCTGTGAGCTCATCAGCGTTTCGCTGACCCATTTTAGCATGTATCATAGGTACTCAGCAGTAGGTTGGCTGCCCAAATCATGAATCATTAGCACGAGTCTACATTCAATCAAATCAGAGATTTAATTGCATTATTATATTTTGTATAGATTAATTATGTAATGTAAATCTCTCAATTTCAAGAACTGAGCTAATGTAAATAATATTTTGATGTAAACTTTGGTTTTATCAATACAATGTAAAACGACGCCTTTAGTGGTCGTTTATTATATCTTTGTGCTTGTGATTATTGATTAGTCGCTCCCCGACTCGATTCGCTTCCGCAACCTGAATTTGAGGGTGCGACACCAATAGTCCATATTGTCACATTATTTCATCAAGCACCAAATTATCAATAACAACATTGATTATATTATAACATAAATAATAAAGTTGACAATTATGATATGAAACAAATAAAATAAACATGATCCTAAATGATGATTCTCATTACTTAAAGTGTCGTAAATTGTAACCATATAATTTTATATGTTTGCGTATAAAGGATATAGGTACTTTAATATTCTTTATTGTTGTTGTTGTTGATGATGATGATGATGCCGACGGTGGTTGCATATTATGATGACGATTGTAGTTTATTGTGATTCTAATAATTGACGATGATTAGAATTTTGGTTTTGTGAATGTTAAAAACTCATAAGTCGCGGTATATATAGCATGTGTTATCAGCAGTCATTTTTATTTGTTAATAGACAATATTATTGTATAATTATATAATGGTAAGAAGATAGAATGTTATATAATGGTACCGGGTACTAAACCGGAAAAATACCGATACCGTACCGAAAGTACCGCATCTAAAAAAATAAGTTTTATAAGTACCGAATACCGTACCATTTGAACTGGTATGGTACCGGTACAGGTACGGGACCGGTATGGTATGAGTACGGTATTGGGACTGTGGTACTAATGCTCATCCCTATAGACTCTCGCGTATGAATAAAATTGTAAAATTATTGAAGTCTAGCTAGTACTATTTGCTACACAAACAATCACGATTTTAGCACCCTAGTGAAATCGGATTCCAAACATATTGTTTGTTAATATAAAGGTAAGAATCATGACTTGTGTCATTACCAAATCACTTAATACGGTACAATAACGTCGTTGTATATATTTGTTTTACTTAGTCAATATCCATCTATGTTACTTAATGATGTTTTTATTTATTTGAGATTCATTAATACTTATCTTCTTTAAATTTTATCAAGTACCAAATACGTACATATGTTTACTTATTATTCTACATGTACTAATTACTGGTACCAAAGACATATCGTACCACTTTTACCCGTAATTTTTCCCAAGAGGATTCAGAAACAAAGGAACGATTCATTTAGTAACTTTTTTAAGAACATATCATGTACGTTGATGTCAAAGTAAACGGCGATGTTCATAAAGGAATGGCACATAAGTTTTTATCAGGGTCGTACTGGTGACTGGTCGGGTTTGGAATGTTACTAAACGTGAAGTCGGTGTTGAAATGAATAAACAGGTTAATTTCTAGCTCTTCTATTATGTTTTTTGTTTGTTTTCTGTATGATTTTGAAAATGTTGTATGTATAGATAATGATGATGATTTAGGGCTTAAAAAACAAACAGGCAGGGGGAGCTATAACGGGCAGGTAGAACTCTAAAACTATCGAAAATATAAAATTTTAAGGTAATTAGGGACAGTTTAATTTTGACCCGACAAATGATAGAAAGGGAATAAATTTAAAATTTTGCCCGGCAAACAAAAAATTCTAGCTCGGTTCATACAAACATGCACACATACATTCATTAAAAAGCTTAGTATTGGTATAAAGGTTTAAGAAATAATATTATTTTATCTAAGTCACATTATCAGTTTACAGATTAAGGCTTTACTTGGTATTCTCTAGTGGAAAAAGCTTGAATTCTAAAATGGAGATATAAATCTGTGAATTTTAATGATTTGAGTTCTATTTTTATTTTTTTTATTTTTTTCAAATTCTACAAACTTGTGAACATATCAATATATGTTAATGTTTTGTCAAACATCTTCCATTGACAGAAAATGGGATCAATATATGTTTGGTATTTCATGAG